>JAZGTJ010007147.1:0-23441 GCA_036877575.1 Botia almorhae
CAAATTCCGAGCTCGGAGCCCTCCCCCCGGACAGCACGCCAAATACGCATCAGTGATCATTTGCGATTGCATGTTAGTGCGAACTCGTGAAACATTGTTTCTGAGGATGTGCAATCTCTGGGATCGAACCCAGGGGTTAGTTAACAGCATGCTCTAACCACTGAGCTACAGGAAAGCCACAAGAAATGAGCCACAAGAAATATATGGCCATTTGCATAAATGATTGATCATAATTAAGAAATCCCAATGTGATCCGTTGTTCCGTTGACTTAAAACACTTTAGTTTCGCCTCATCTGTCGTGTGTCTGTTCCAGAGGTGCTTGTGCTTCTAGACTTTGAGGCGACCATGGAAGACGAGCTCACGGTCCGGGCGGGGGACGTGGTAAAGAACGTCTCAAAATACAGAGAAGACGGATGGCTGAAGGGAGAGTTGAGAGGAAAGACAGGCATATTTCCTGCCAACTTCGTGAAGGTCTCGTCCTGTTACAGAACTTTTTCCATTTCCGTGTGTGGATTTTGCCAAAGCTCCTCTGCTGTATTTCTCATGATGGTCATTTTCAAAACGTTTTTTTCTCCCCACAGGAAGTGCCTGTTTACCTAATTGGGGACAGCAACAGAGAGCCAAGAAGCTTAAGAAAACGTGCGTTTCGTCTCCATCGTGTGTTGTTTAGCATTTACAAATATAAACGTGACAGATTTTGTTCATGTTATTGGGCAGAATGGACCATGTGTGGTCACAATCACTGTATATACATCAGCTGGACACACATTCCCCCTTTATATCCCTGATAGATGTTTAAACATAGGCTTTAAATCTGTAAACTTTTGCATTTAGTCCCTCCCTGAAGTTGTGCAGTGCAAAGCAGACTATAATAAGCAGGCTAATGAAAGGTTCGTATCGCCACATCCGGTCTCAAATTATACCTACCAAAATCAGGTTTAAGGCTAAAGGACTAAACTATAGCTGCTATAAAACAGTGTAGTGTCATAAAAGAGAACTTGTGAACTAGAAACTAGAAGTGCTTCTGCAGTAGCTGAGATTGATTTGTCCTCGTACCTTCATGTGCTTAAAAATGCTCCATATGTTTTCCACGTACTTTACCTCTCCAGCGAAGAAAGCGCAGGCGCAGACGAGGAAATGCGAGGTGGCTTTTGCTTACACTCCAGCGCACGAGGACGAGCTGGAGCTGGTTGTCGGGGAGACCATAGAGATTCTTAAAGAGGTACCCAACCAACATTTTGAGGTTCTAAGAACGTTCCCCTAACGTTTCCGTTTCAGTAATAAAAACGTAAAAAATGTTATTTTAAATGTTCTATGAACGTTCAAAACGCCCAGTTTTTTAGACAATGTATTACGTTAATGCTGTTTACAAGTTTCGAAAATTGGATAATTCTGTAACGTTTTAAAAACGTTCCACTGGCAATTTAACAATAACGTTTGATATTTACATGATATACAAAAACATTGTAATTACGTTACTGTAAAAACCTTGTAATAACTTTAAAATAACGTTTAGAGAACGTTGGCCAGCGTTCTGAGAACGTTTGTCTTGGTATTGGCATTTCTCGAAACTCAGAGATGCAATCGTTCAGTACGTTCTGTGAATGATTTTGTATGCCATCCTTGTCATTTTATTATTGTTTTTTGTGTAAAGTGCTAGTCTGTCATAATATGCGTAAATGTTAAAAGAATAGTTAACTTCGAAATTAATGAATCACATTTCTGTCATTACTTTATTCGCTATTATGTCGTCCCTAAACCATAATATTTTTTTTAGTAGTATACTAAATACTTTATTCTAGTAGTGCTTCAGTCGTGAACGAACGCTTTGTTGGCATTTGTGGAGAAAATGTGTATGATGCTGATGTTGTATGATGTGTTGCTTTTAATAATGGACAATTATACTTGTTACGATCAGTAATGATTTTTTAAGCAAACGATTCAGTGACTCATATTACTTCAATGACACCTACTGGTGCATTAACGTATAAGAAAGGGTCGGGATCTCGTTGTTAGGTGTGAATCCGATTTGTTTCACCTGTTCGTGTACTGGTAAGGACTCCACTACACATTGGGACACTCACGAATCCTACTACGAGTCTTTTAAAAGCTCGCATGCCATAATGTTTATTTACCAGCTTTGTGCTAGCAACTGTGCGATCCAGAAATGTGACGTAATTTCCGGTAAGGGAACGTCGCTAAAAGATTAAGAACTAAAAAGTTGATTAAAACGCGCCTAGCTAAACAAAACGCCTAACAAAAAAAACTAATTGTTTTCTGTTTTTAATACTTCAGAATTGAATTTGCTACACTTTCTACTTTTGTCTGGCAGATTGAGGATGGCTGGTGGATGGGGAAGAAAAATAACCAAATAGGAGCCTTTCCATCAAATTTTGTCAAAGAAATTTTTGTGCTGGCAAAAGGTGAAGTACACAAAGAGTTTTTAAAGCGCATAATAAGCATCGCCAGTTAACCAGTTTAGGTTGTAAGAACGTTCCCCTAACGTTTCCACCAAGTAAAAACATTAAAATGTTATTTTGAAAGTTCTTAAAAATGTATATTTTTTTACTTTCTACTAATGTTACTGCAAGAATGTTTTATGAGAACTGTAAGAGAACTTTTAGAAAAGGCAACGTTCTGACAACATTCCTACAATATGTGCGTTACTGACCCCTTCTCATTGTTCTGCAGATAGCAAGACAACCGAAAGCAAAGTCAGACCTAAACTCTCTGAAGCCGTCTTCAGTAAAGAGGTGAAACAGGTTTCATTTGCCGTTCCATTTAAACATAAAATACACATATTAAATACATTTTTCTAAATGACTCTTCCTTTTATAAAAGGAGGGAAAAGCGCAACAGAGACCCAGTCTGAGGAAAAAAACATCAAATGGTGAGAGGCCGTAAATAATGTAAACACCATCTTTTATCTGACTAACAACTTAAGAGCAACATTTTGATATGTATGATATATAACGTTAAAAAACGTTCTACTAACGTTACTGCTAACATTCTACTGCCACCCTTTAACGTGATGTAGCACTATTTCCATAGTGGGTCAGTTTTTAACAGTGACACTGAAACACAAATGGACCAGAAGACAAATGTTAAAAAAAAATGTTCTTAAAATAACTTCCCTTAGGGCTTCATACCAGATAAGCAGCAACTTGTGCTTTCAAACTGGAACACAAATCCTTCTGTCTGTACAGACAAAGGACAGCTTATTGCTTATTTGTACAGTATGTTACAATGTTAAAGCAGTGCAGGTGACCGAATTTATCTTTGACTTCTCCGCAGTGAAAGAATGTTGTCAGGTGATGTTCGACTACGCAGCTGTTGCCGAAGACGAGTTGAACCTGAAAAAGGGAGACGTCGTAACAATTATCAGCAAGGTGTGTCCGGGGTCGCCAGCTGACTGCTTTGTATTTAAACTATATTTTCAGTCATCTGGTCATTATTCAAAAAAATACCTTAGAATGACCGGCAGGATGCTCATTACACGACAGCTTACCAAATAAGTGACTAAATGGAATAAAAGTTTTATAACGTAAGGGGAAAAACCCCCCCCCACAGAGGTGGAGATTGGTTGATTTGGTTACTAGCGACAACAGCGTGCCAGAACTGACCAAACAGATTCAAGTATTCCAGATAGTCGTGTAATAACCAATTATAGTAATTCAAACCATTTTGGTTTCCAAAAATTGACAAAGGCCTTTTGTTTAAAACATTATGTCACTATATACAGTATGATCTGCCATACAAATAGAAAACACATGAAATGGTTCTCCAGTATAGCACTACAGTAAAGAAACAAGCAAATTAAAACTATATACTATATATATGTATATATAATGACCAAGGACTGTAAATAAATAGATCAACTACAAATCTAATGCAATATAAAACTGTCACTGTGTGTCACAGCTGTATACAAATAAGTGTCTTTTTCCTGGGCAGAGCGTCAGATTTGTGTTTTCTTTTCCTTTTTCCCTAAAGACCACAGAGGACGAGGGCTGGTGGGAGGGGGAGATAAACGGACGCCGGGGGTTTTTTCCCGATAACTTCGTCATGGTGATCCCAGCGGATGCCCTTCATGTGAGTGTTTAAGAGAAATATTCTCAGGATTGGCTCATGTGTTACAGAACAGGATCCTCCCTTGTATCCACATTGCTATGGGGTTTAAGTAATACTCTGGCTCAGAACACCAGCGTTAGGCCAAGAACATTCATTTCAGTTTACGGTTCAGTTTCTTTCAAGCTGGAGAGTGTCGGAGGCAAACAATCAGTTTTACATGCCTTGATCATGTCTGCGATGGCACGGCAGCTAAATGTAGCCTAAATGACTGTGTGTTCTTCCTGTTTTTTTGGGCTTATTAAGTCAGTTTCTATCCGAGGAGAGGAACTTTGACAGCCGTGACTCGCTCAGAAGGACTAATCTATGTTTTGTTGACATTTTCTCGCTTGATGCAGATTGGAAATGTGGGCCAGCCGCCGGCAAGAAGCGGTTCTGTGAAACAAACAGGTAAGATTCATGTCATAGTGGCTGGGCAGGTTCGATGAGTCTTTAGATTAGATCAAAGGAAGCTGGAGATGATGCTGGAAATAGTGGAGTTTCTGCAGGTGTGAGAGCGGGTTTGTTAGGGTGAAATGCTGATGAATGTACAGGCACGTGTCAGCCTTTATGTGATGCATGATCTAGTCTAGGTTGTAGGCTTGAGTCTCAGATGAGGTCACGAGTCATTGCCCTTGTGGAAAGCTCATAAACACACATTGCTAAACTGCTTTGGAAACAAATTCTCGGCTTGATTAACTTTGTTCGATATTACTACATACAATATTTATACTATATACTAATATACTATATACAATATTTATATAATTGCTTATTATATTAATAATTTTTGTGACAATATTATAATCCATTTTTATCATAGTATCGTATGTCAAGCAGCAAGTCTTTACACAATTTCAAGGTTTTGTACAATAAAATATGCGAAGCTTAAAAAAAACAGTATCTGTTCCACATTGTTCTGTAGTTTCATATAAAATGTGTGCATTGTTTTTCAAACAACGTTTATCATATATATGTGAATAAATTAATATGGTACGTAGTTCATAAAACGGCAATAAATACAGTTAAGATGAAAAACATCTAAGCTAAATATACAAAATGACTCGCGCTTTATGGGTTTGTTGAAGGATAAGTCACCAGCTGCTACCTTATAACTTCCCTTTCTTGTAAGCAGACACATTCCAGAATTTTCTATCAGGATATAAAAGTCTATTGTATTTTTTAACCATTCAGTCTTGATTATGTTTGTTTTATAACATTTCATGTAATGGAACATATCACTTATAATTGTAGTTTCTGGGGGATTCAAATTTAGCTCGTGTTAAGCAGCAGCATTCGTGCACCTGTTATTGACAGCTGTCATTCTCTGACAGGAAGTAAGCTTTGTGCTTATCTCACGTTTCTATCATTTTCCACTCGAGCGCAAAAACCTTTTTTCCGTTCCCATTCCCCTGGCAGAAATGTTAAATGCATTATACGTGATTGAATCGCTGCTGTATTTTCTCTGTGACGCTGGGAAAGAGGCACTGAAAGATATAATAAACCTTTAAATAGTGTAGAAATCTCTGTCGTGTGCTAAATTTAAACGTGACCCCAAACGCTTGACATTCACTATCACAAACCGCTGTAGGAAGCACTGAGGCAGCTGTGTAGGGCTGAGACAGGAAGCTGTAGGCCATGACAAGTCATGTGAGCAGACCCTAGAGGAAAGAGATGAGCACCTCTCTGCTCTATATACACACACTCACTGCTATATACACTTGTTGTGATGTTGATAAGCTGACAGGGTATGTACAGACTTTGTGTTTTATATGTGTCTTTTATGCTATTGATACACGCTTTTAGATATTGGGTTTGGCTTCGAATGATGAACATTTTTAAGCAGTTACTAATGGAAGGTAAAATCATGTACTGTATAACAGAGGATGTTCAGTATGATTATATATGGTAGCAGTTTTTGACCCCGGCCAGGTCCGTGCTTGCATGTGATTGATCTTTAATTTCCACAATGACTGTGATCTGCCTTTTGATTGATTGATAGGTTGTAAGAACGTTTTCTTAACGTTTCCATTAAGTAACATAAACATTAAAAACTGTTATTTTGAACATTCTTGACAGTGTAACAACAGCCTCGCTTGTTATTTTTAATTCTGTAACGCTTTTAAAACATTCCTCTGACAACTTAACTTTTTGACATATATGATATATACAATGTTTACAAAGTTCTACTAACGTTACTACGAGAACATTGGGAGAACCTTTTAGAGAACATTAGCCAACATTATGCAAATATTACCTGTAACCTGGCACAATTGCATTCTAATAATAAACCTTTTTTTATTTTCCCACAATGGTGTTTGAACTGGTGTTTGAATGAGCACTGGGAGTCTTGTGTTTTGTAAAATGAAGTTTTGTTAATGGCCGAATTATTAAGAGGAGCCCATGAGAATTCTGGTGTAGCCACAGGAAGCAGCAGACCGGCTGCGCTGCTCGTTTGTGAAGGGGAAACTTCTCAATGTTCCCATGCCACAGAGACCTCCAGCATGTGTTCCATGTGACCGAGTTTATATTGTGCTGAGCTTTTATAAGTGTGTGATGTTATTATAGAAGGGAATGTTAGCATTAAACTTGTGTTAAAATCTATTGTAAGAAACATAAATGACAGGGAAGGATTTGTTTGTTAAAGTTTGAAACAACAACAGGGTGCTGACTTTGAAATCTTGTGTCTCTGTATATCTCAGTGAACCAGATGCCAGCCATGGACCAGAACAACGCTGACACAAACCCAAAGACAGAGACTAAAAGTAATCATTTTTAACACACACACACAGTACAGTGAGATTTCCAGGTTTAAATTAGATTTCAAATCTAAAAATGTTCTGTGTGCTACCACCTCTGGACCTTGTTTTACTTAACTTCTTTTAACGTCCTTTTGCCATAATTAGAAGTATAAGTACTAAATAAGAAGTACTTTTCACACTGTTTGAAATGGTTCACTCAGACGTGTAACTTTAGGCATCGATTAAGCAATTTAACAGTGACATTGTGGAAGCTTTGCGTTGTTTAAGCTACATTCAGAAGAAACACAGCACCATTTAACACAAATCTGATGACAAAAGGTCAAAATAGTATGGGTGCGCTGTTACTTTAAGAAACATTTTTTGATTTATTTATGATTATTGTCGTCAAAGTGATATACTGTAACCGAAACTAAAACATTGGCATTGTATCTTCTGCTCTGTCCTCTTCGAGCAGATGAGAAACCAGATACCAAAGACTTTCGAAGTGACCCACCAGGTAAAATTAAGTTACCTGGTTTACACAAACCACCAGTCCCACCACCACCAGTAAAGGAGAAGCCCATCAAACTGGTTCCAAAGTAGGTTTTGCTTCCCATGAAATGAGAGTTTTTAAGAAATTGTCAATGCACCACAACATACAAAGTGTTGCTTGGAACTTTATTACAAACATAACATTAAGATTCACTTACAATTCACTTTTCGTTTATTCTGCTAAAGAAGTGAACTCTGCTCGCTTATAGAATCATTTCACATCTGTGACAGTTACTCCACACGGCCCTTAAATGTTCAGTTTTATGAAGAGCGATGGAAATTTTATGAGTTGCTGAGGGACTAAACAAACTCAAACTGCCTGTTTCCTGTTTTTCTGAGCGAAAGAAAAAAAAAGGCCCAGAAGTGGCTCTGTCTTAAGGCAGAGTAGGAAAACTGTCATGGTGACAGTAGTGCAAAAACGCATTTATGTATTACAGTCGATCTTCTGTAACTTATTCCTCACAGATCAAAGCAATGCTGTATTTTGCTGGAACTTAAAAGTTCACCACCCGAACATACACATAGCAAATGCATACAGTCACATGTGGCAGATTAAAATCTTGTGGATGTTCATTTCAGTGCAAAGAACATAGATGATTATTAAATGAAATATTATAGCAAAAAGGGAACAATGTATTTTTCTTCTCTTAGAAATGCTGAGGAGCCACCACCTGCCTTGCCCAAACAGCTCCTCCTTTCGTCAACACAGAAGGAGGTTAAAGAGAAGACCTCCGACCAGTTTGATGGTGTAGATGTGTCGCCGGATAAACTCAGCCATCCCACAGCCAACAGAGCCAAACCTCCACAGAGACGACCACCATCGGCCCTCGCCGCGGCCTCAAACGTGAGTTTGAGCGCAACACAGAGACTCACAGACACGGTCACGCATCACGTACACATCTCAGAATCTGGGTTAACTGACTTTCAGTTTTCTATATTGAATTTGCAAGTGTTTCCTGAAAGCTTAATGGCTTCTAAACATTATACTTATGATGGTTTTTGAAGCTTTTTTAATGTTACTGATAAATATTGCAAATAACCTCATAATTATTTTTCATAAAGATTCCAGCTGAAACGCACCATAACGCAACATCGGAGATGAAAGACGGATTACCACATAATGTTCCAGACTTACTGAAGGTTTGGATAACACTTTATTATAACTGTCATTAATGAAGTCATTACATTACGTAAGGCTTAACAGATCATTGGCTCGTGTATCTTCAAATAATTATCTTCAAAAGCGTCCACATATTATCATTCATATTCAAATTTGAATGTACATGAACCAATGATTTGTCAAGCGTTATGTAATGTTTCATAAAGACTTATTGATGAAAGTTCTTATAAGGTGTTACCAAAGGTTAGAAAACTCCTGATATTATGGAATATATTAGCCTTATATCTGGTTGCATAACAGGTAACGGAAGGTCATTTGGCGCCTCCCAACAAAACTGACCAACCAACCAAGTCCACCTCACCACCCAAGACACAGACTGAAGCCAGAGTTGCGATTCAGGACGAGAGCGCATCACTGGCAACTGTGCTCACAGAGCTCAAAGATCTCCGCATGTCTCTGGGTCTCCTTAAAGCTCAGCACGAGTGAGTATAAGCCACTTTCAGACAGACTGAAATGGTCTGTACATCATTTTTATTGCAATATCTCTCTTTTCTGACCAGGAGAGACATACAGGAGCTTAAGGATGAACTGAAGGACGAGAGAGAAAAACGGAAGAGATTGCAGGTGAGTGGTGAGACTATTTGAGTTTATTTTCTGACATAGTGTCTCAGTTCTTGAGGGTTAATTATCAACTCTAGTCCAAAATCAAAGCAAACACTAACTACACCTCCCATCTCTACACCATGATTTTGAAGTACTCTGTAGCTCTAGTAACTGTAGAATCTGTAGATTATGTGCTGTTTGCTCCTCAAGGGGGCAGCAGTGAGTTAACAAGCACAGCCTGTTTGAACTGATGGAACTTCCAAACATTTGCATTCTACTGCGCTGTCTACTGTAGCTCTCCTAATCTGTCAGAAAGGTGCCATCCCTAAACAAACCACATATATATATCTGCCACCGTTAACCTTTCCAAACTGAATCTGAAAGTATTTCTCACGCTAACGTATTTTGCCTGTCAACATAATGTCACCCAGGATCATTTTAAAAAGTAGAATTTAAATGATGTCACATCAGTGCTAATCTTAAGAGTTATTTACTAAAAATAAACCATGTTTGATTCTGTTATTTGCAGGATGAAGTGGAGGCTCTGAGGAAATAATAAAGACTCTTAAAGATGAGGTATATTTCTCCACCCCTAGTGATGCCCGGCTGTGGCCATGAATGTAGAAAGACAAACATGGAGTTTCAGAGGATTTGAAGAGTCTAGAGACAGATCAAGATGCAAGTGTTACCTGCTGAATAACTCCTGAGTGGACCAGATGCTCTATTCAGAAAAGACTTTTCAGTGTCTTATATTCCGGTTACCAGCTCACATGGTTGTGGGCATAATTTCCACTTGTTTTCTAACGCTTATACATCTCCATTTAAACTGTGTAAATAACAAATAATTGTGTATTTTATATTGTTATGGTAATTTCGGGTTAAACTAGGTCTTAAGGTATTACATTTGTTTCATTCATATTTTATTTGTTTGTTTGTTTTTGGTTATATCCTGAGAACACAAAACAGGAAATAGTTCCACTGTAAAATGTCTTAGTTACAAACCTAATTTTTGTATTCAGAATAATCTAGCCCCATCAACAAATCATCTTACTGTTACATAAACGTTTTGTCAGATTTCAAATGATTATGACTGTTTGTCAGACTATGACATCCGATGAACAAATACAGAAAACAAAATACTTTTGTGAATAAAGTGTTCAAATACTCACTGTTTATTTCCTTGATTGCAATAACCTGATCAAACCAAGAAGTTATACCAGAAGACATTTCGATTGGCTCCAGGTCATTTTTGACATCACAACAACAAAACTGCTAATGACACGTTCTATCTGTTTGAATGTTTTGAAAATGACACGAGCTTGCGTTGGTTGGTGATTTAAGCAGGGTATCAAAGTTTTCATTTTTCCCTGTGAGAAAGAGACTGGTGCAGATTTAGTTTCTCCTCAGCCAAAAAACAACATCTGGAAAGCATGTGGAATACATTAGATCTTATAGCCTCTGACGAATCAGTGGGAATCGACTATTTTTAACTGCAACATGAACTAATTCCAAATGATAGAGAAGTATTTGTCAGGTTTCTGAGTTGTGGTGCGGTGATGACAGTACCACCATTCAAAAACAATATCAGATTATTTCCTTTTTTGGACTTGTCTTTGATTGTCATGTGGGTTTTGTACATATTAGGCATCATTTTAACAGTTCCCAAGTTTAAAGCGTCTTTATAAACTTGTTACAATGGAATGTACTTTACCAATTTAAACAATGACAAAATCCTCCCACGATCTTCTACGTAAACATGTCAAATGGTTTGGGTTTTCAGCATTTTGGATGACTGTAAAGCACAATTTTTAAATTAAAACGTACAGATCGTGCCAAGAACTCCATGTTTTTCCTCATCAAAACAGGAAATAAAATACAATACAATAGCACCCAGAACCACTGCAGTAACAAAAAACCTGAATACCAGAAATCGGTCTTTCAACTGAAAGCCGCAATCTGTCACCTTTTTGTTTAAAAATAAACAAAAAAAACTTATTGAGCAAGTACATGACAGTGTTTGAAAAAGTCTCAACACGACTCGCAATTGTAAGCTTATAATAATGATTTATAATTTGAGCTGTCGGGTCCGATTTCAAGGCTGATGTCAGATGGGTTCATTTGACTTCAACGTATGTAAAGTACACTTGCAATTTTGTGGTTCAAACAGAGATGGCGATATAGAGGCAGACGTTACGGATTGCAGCTGTAATCTAAGACTGCTACAAATCAACAGGAAAGCAAATGTGAGTTAAACGTAAAAGACATATGGTAAGTTATTAAACACACAATGGCCACATTACATTTGGTCCCTTTGGCACTGCTTGTTATGTGTGCTCTGTTAAAAAAATGGCACCGTTCAGATGAAATACATATATATGAATATATGAAAACTGATGACAAATGCAAAACAACCCCTTTGGTAAAATAAATGGAAAATGCATGAGATCTACAATATCAAGTAAAAAAATGAGTTAAAATGTAAAATGTATCATAGATGAGGCAAATCAACCCTGGATTTACTTGGAAAATGCAACTGCAGATGCGTATATAAACCTGTTATTTATAATAAAAATAATAAAAATAAGAGCTGAAGGTATGATCTGTTTAGAAAAGGATGTTTTTTTGGTATACGGCATGTTACTTCATGATATGACATGAAATGACATGAGCTAAAAAAATGAAGTAAAAAAATAGCAAAAAACATCTTAACACACAAAATGTCACACGCAAAAGTGCATCTGCTTTTTGTGAGCCTCCAATTATCACCAACAATTCACTGTTCACAATTCAATACAAAACACTGTTTACAACATCATCTCAGGACCTGTAATGGTCTGTGCTCGGAATCTGTGCTTTTAAAGAATTTTGAAATAAGCACCATGAATTGATGATCGAAACATGATAAAACATGATACACAAAAAAACCGCACCAACAATCCATCTGAGGCTGTTCCTATTGCCTCCAGGATTAGATTAGAATATGGCCAGTGCAATGTACATATATCATCAGTCCGTATATAATGTACATATATCATCAGTCCGTATATAATGTACATATATCATCAGTCTGTATGTAATGTACATATGTCATCAGTCCGTATATATATTATACATTTATCACCAGTCTGTATATAATGTACATATATCATCAGTCCGTATATAATGTACATTTATCACCAGTCCGTATATAATGTACATATATCATCAGTCCATATATAATGTACATATATCATCAGTCCATATATAATGTACATATATCATCAGTCCATATATAATGTACATATATCAGCAGTCCTCATATAGTATACATATATTTCAGTACATATATGCACTATTTGTATATATGTATCATCAGTACATATATCTATAATGGTCATCCTCCGGATCCACAAGAATGGCTTGTGTTTACGTTCAGGAACATCTCTTTGTGTTAGTAGTAATGCACTCTTCCTATAGTGCCCGTCCCTGTACCCAGAATGTCCGGCTGTCCGTTTCTCCAGATCTCTCTGATGATCCGCTCCCTCTCCTCCAATCGCTGCGCTCTCTCCAGCTCCTCGGCCGAGGTGAACACGTTCCTGCTCAGAGTTCCATCTGGTGTGCTTTGGTGGTTACCCATGGGGATCTCTGTTGTGCTGTGGAGGGCAGGGGACTCCAGTTCTCCTGCATCTTCCTCCTCTTCCTCCTCATCACTCTCCTCCTCATCCTCCTCTTCTTCACTATAGTCTTTCAGCTGTTTTTTCTCAGGTGTGGAAGGGGCCATAGCGGTTCGAGGTTTACAGGAGATCCTGATGACCAGGAGGCAGAGAGTGAGCACTAGACCGAAACATACGCCAATGACGAAGTACAGGCCGAAACTCTCTGGATTTTCTGAATGGAGGAAGGAAATATCACGGGGTAAATTAATAGCGCATCTCCACTTTCATAATTAACTCCATATTAAAGCTGAAGTGTGTCATTTTTGCACCACTGTTGAGCATCAAACAGAACATTAAAAATTTTTTAGTTTTTCAGGATTTCAAACAGGTTTCTCAAACACTCCCCAGCCATTGACTGGTCAAACAGGCAGTCCTTTGCACCATTGGTTTGGATCCCAGATAACAATTGCATGTTGTAATAACGTTTCTCTTACGTTACCATTAAGTAACTTAAGGGTCGGTAAAAATTGTATTTTTAAAGTTCCTAAAACGGTCAAAACATTTTTTGACATTGCATTAAAGTGATTGCTTGGATTTAAGAACATTTTATTATTCAAATCATATAAATATAAATATAAAACGTGTTATATATATCTAGAAGTTCTACTACTAATGTTACTGCAAGAACATTTTTGAGAACTCTGAGAGAACTTTGAGAGAACTTTACTCACTTAGTCAGGAAATCAACCTATCAACTTTGTCTTTGTATATCAGGCTGGTGAAAGTGTTTTAATGTTGAGAAATTGACACCTTTCAGTTATAACGTCGAACAATGGACAAGCACGAACCTTTAATGTGAGCGTAAGCAGCAATAGTGTTGCTCAAGAAATCCATCTCCTTCCTCTTCACGTTCATTCTGGCTTTGTGCTGCGCGTCCAAACCTACTGGAGAAGCACATGAAAATCACGTGGCTTTCTGCACAGTTCATATACAAGACAAATACTCAAGTATCCGTCAAGAACAAAAGGTAAAGCAAATAACTTCTCCCTATAGACAAACACAAACCCACCACCTTTAAACAGACACACCTTTAAAACCGCCATATTTTGTTAAACTGCAGTAGATTTGTGCGCGTCCTAAAGAAAACGTGAGCGGTCCATGATGCCATAATACTTTCCCTGATGTTTCTATTAAGTAACATAAATGCTGTTTTGTTGACATTTCAAAATGTCCAGCGAGAACGTTATTCAAACATTTTTGAGTTCTGTAACATTTTTTAAATGGTCCACTATTAACATAAGAATAACGTTTTTTATTAAAGTTTTATTAATACATTTTTATCTACTATGTAGTTATTTATGTAGGTGTTTATGTAGGTAATTATGATATGGTTGCCAAGGTGTTGTTAGGTGGATGTACACCGGTTAAAGTCTGGTAAAGCACAAATCCACAGCCCTGTCTCCCTGTGAGCACCTCAAGGCCCTTTTGTGAGGTCAAAAGATCAATTTTGCCAACAGCTGATGAGACCGATTTCCTCTCCCATCTCTTGTTAATAGTCTCTAGACAGCAGTCAGACTTTTGCTTTTTGTTTGTTGTCTGCTCTTCTGTTTTATGTCTGAATTAAAAGGAAGATGATTCAGAATGCATCTTCAGCCTTTTCCTGTTTTGTTTTGTTTCTGTAGTATTTTTCCTCTGTATCTATTCTGTTCCCCTCTAACTGTGAACTCCCAGGGAAGATTCATATTTCCTAACCGTCAACAAACACAGCCGCACCCTCACGTACAGTATGAGGGCAAGAGTTTGAGGAGGTTATATTTATAACCCCACACAAACATATCCTCCCTATCCTACGTCAGCCCTGCGTCTGCTTCCAATCTGCCTCCACGCCGTGTAGTAGGCGCCACACAAACCCAGGGAAAGGCCCGGATCTTACTACACATCCTGTGTCCCCTGCTGCACCCCCATCCACCACAGCCACACAGAACTTCCTGCTGACTTTGGCCTTTCTCACTCACTATTGTTCTGTGCCTGTGTGACATCACTGTGCCACACATGCTGTAAAAACCAAAATGACTAAAAAAATCTTAATAACAAAATTAATATACTCTATATTGAATTATATGTATAATGTATGTAATGTATAATGTAAGTATAATGTATGTGTGTGTGTGTGTGTGTATATATATACATACATTATACTTGTAAATATATACTTACATATAAATGTATTGTAAATATATATTGTGTATATATATTATCAAATATTGTACATGTATTCATTAAAATAGCATCATAATTTCTCTTAGAAATAGCCTGGAATAAATCATTGATATTTACCATATAAAGCAGTACTCAGTTCCTCTTCATGACTGACTGTAGGTTGGATCAAGCCTCTTTGGTTATTTCCTTATGTCCTCCTAAACTCGTTGTTCTATGTCTATACAACAAGAAAGCACACACAGACACACACGTACACGTCAGACCATATCTGAAGTCACTGAGGCATCTTCAGAGCAAACAATCCAGCTAACAATTTTGGTTTGTACGAGTGTTTCCACAATGTCTCCAAAACATTAAGAATGTTAAAGTTCTAGGAACATTTAAAAATTCATTTTTTAGACGTTGTATTAACATTATTGCTTGGTTATAAGAACGTATCCAATCGTTTTTTTTTTAATTCTATAACGCTTTCAAATGTTCCAATAACTACTTAAGAACAATTTTAATATATGACATTAAAGAAACGTTCTATTAACTAACATTCTACTCTCACTTATGGAGAACATTTATACAATGTTAGCTCCCTATTTCCCTGTGGGAAATAGCAGGCAGCACATTTGCACTGTGGACACAGGTGATTAACATTTCACCAATCGAATGACAACAGATTATATCCTCACATACAGAAATCCACTGCATAATGAATGAGCTGTTTCTAAGAGACGTTCTTGGTTAGGAAAATAAATCATTGAGTGAACTGACTCAATAGAAGTATTAACACACTTTCTATATGTTGTATTAACCTCTGTCTCATTTCTGGCAGTTTTCCAAAATGACCAGCCTTACCGGTTCAGTTACGCAGCTGAATAAAGCTAAGCTGCTACACATTTGCCAAGCTTGAAAACTAATAGGGAGATGGTGTGAATTTTTAGCAGTGGCAACTCAAGTTGGTTTAGCAGAGCCTGTTTGCTTTTCATGGATAGTTTGGAACTTGCTGACTCTTCCACAACCCGCATGCAGTATATATCTAGACGTCAAAGCCAGTGATCATTACAAATATAAACCCAGGAAACACGAACATGGTTCCAGACAGACAGACAGACAGGTTCCTGTTGGGTTCTTGTGTGAATTCCTGTATGAGTAGCATCATAACGCAGAATAAATGATAGTCTTTTTGTCAAAATATTTACAGTGGAGTCCAGGAGTCTGAGAATGAAAATGTGTCATGAATTTCAGCATGGCGTGGACTCCACGTGTTTGTGCAGAACTTGATGGTCCATGTTGTTTCAGCATGATTTGGAAATATTCAGAAGAGCATCTTGTGTACTTCAGTGGACTCTGACCCTCAGAGTTAACATGGTCACAAATTTAACGTGCCTAGTATGGTGACCCGTGCTCAGAATTTGTCCTCTGCATTTAACCCATCCAGTTAGTGTACACATATTAGGGTAGTGAGTTATGGTGCCTTGCTCGGGGGCACCTCAGTTGTTTCCTGCTGGCAATGGGAATCAAACTGGCCATGTTGGTTACAAGTCTGACTCTCTAACTGGTGGTCCACAAATGCCCCCAAAATGTGTTTATTTGTTAAGTGACACAAAAATAGTGCCGTTTTTTCCTAAACCTTTACCATGTTTAAATTAGATTTTGAATTCCAGATTTTCAGTGTGGTCCCAGACTTTATGAACCCCACTGTACTTCATTTCGCTTTTCCACAATAATTTGTTCACCTGATTAGCCCCATTTTTCCCTTCACTGGAGAGCCCCAAAATACTCACAGCACACAAGCACGTCCAAGTGGAGGCTAATGACAGCTGGAGACGTGTTTAAAGTCTGCCTAAACAGCTATTAACCTGCCTGTTGTTTTGTTTGTGTTTTGTTTAATCCCTAGGGAAATTATTAACAGGCCTCCTGCCCCACAATCACCATACCTCTCTCTATCTCTCTCTCTCTCCTCATTTTCTATTTACACAGCAGATGTTGCAATTATACCTGACAAGGCAAATAGAAAAAGGCCAACTGATGTTATGTTCTGACTGTACCCAGCTAACAATTTTACGTTGTAAGAACGTTTCCTTAATGTTTTAAATATTAAAAATGTTACATTGATTTTTTTTTTTGGCGTATTAACATTATTGCTTGGTTACAAGAACATTATTCATATATTTTTGAGACAAAACACCAATGAATTCCTACAGTTATATAAACATTATAGTGGTTGACTTGGTTAAAGGGCATTTTCAGTATTCAAATCGATGCCAAACCAATCATCGTTCATGTCATAAACCCTGGGAAACAGCAGAAGCTTATTTTAAAACACAGTTTGTTTATATGAAACAGGGGACGGTCTGATTTATATGGTGACAATTGTTTTCACATCCACAAGAAGACCACAGTAGCATTTCCTTCCCCTGAATCTGCCTCCATCCGCCAGGAAAAACTGTGACCTAACACTAATACCCAAATAGCACCTCCTGTTTCAATGTGTTCCTGCATTCATCAAGAATACTGTAATTCTGTTTCCAAAGAGGCACGATAAGTCTATACAACAGAAGCTTCGGGCTTGACCACCAATGGACACGACAGTTGTCTAGCGCCTGAGCAACTGACTCCCTCTCTGTGAAGCCCTCACAACGACCATCACAGACCACAAACAGAATTTAATCCATGACTTTAAAGGCTATAATTGAATCTATCAGTATCAAAAGAAAAACAACCCCACCAGCCAGCGCAGTCTTTTCATTTTTATGACACGCACCGTTAGCCAAAACAAGCAAGTGGATATTTTCGATACTTAGAAATGTTCTTTTAGCCACTGGAATTTCCTGGTATACTGGCTGAACCGCTTGTGGTCTTCTTGGCAAAGGAACATGGTGACCGATACCCGGCTTTAAAACTAAATTTAATTGGGTTCCTTTGTTTCAGTTCAAACTATCACTAAATATGGACTGGCTGCTAAATATATAGAATACAGCAAATAGCTTCTAATTTATTCTGTCAGTCGTACAACAGCTGGTGGATCAAGATGTTTATGTCACTTTTCAACTCGGGTCTCTACTTACAAATGAAAAATTCTTCCAAAAAAACACCAAAAATGAATGTGCCACACAACAGAAAACATTTTCTGTTGCAATGGTGGTTAAGGGTGTCCCAGCTAATAGGGAATACTCTCAAAACATTGGCTAACATTCTCTAAAAGTTATCTCAAAGTTATCAATAATGTCCTTGCAGGAACATTAGCATACAGTTTAATATGCTAATGATATATAACGCTTTTAACGCTTTTCAAAAATGTTTTTCTTATGTTGTTAGTGGAATGTTTTAAAAAGTGTAACACTACAGTTATTAAAAAAATCTTGAATAACGTTCTTATAAGCAAACAATAACGTTAATACAGCATCTAAAATTGAATGTTCCGAAAATTTGAATGTTCCCCATACTTGGATTTGAACATTTTTATTACTTAATTGAAACATTAGGGAAACGTTTTTACAACCTAAACTTGGGATCTAATGTATCCCTGAAAACAAGTTAACTTTGACACATTATTTATCGCCATTTTTTTGCATTTGGTCAGAACACTACAATCCTCACCATCCAAAAGTGCAGAAATGCCGAGTTTGCAGTTTCTCAGCCCGCATGTAAATCTCAAAGGTCTCGTTTTCTCCCATTAGCCTGTTTTACCTGAACCCCAACCAGACAAATCCAGAAGCTCTCCCTACAAATCAAAGGGGCAGTTCAGTGGAACTTAGTCTTTCCTCCCAGAACCCCACAGGTGCTGAGGTCAACGTTTAAACCAGTAAACCTGGATGCATTTCTGCAGCTGCGAGACCCACTGCAAAATCATTCAGGAGGCGACATGTGGCAAAGGCGTTTGTCATGTGATTTTGCCTGAGTGCTTTTGCAGGCCTGAGTTCTTGTCATAACATTTTTAAAAAGAGTGTAGAGTGTCTTTTTTCCCTGTTTTTCTTGACAGATTTAACTGTGTAACTCGTTTGCACTGTCTCTCCTGCCAGTAGCTCCTACTGAGGGGGGATCTGATTTGGAGACGGTTCAGACACATGTTTGCGATCAGATACTTGACCCCCGCAAAAGGTGCGTTTGACCCTAAAGATGCGAGAGGAGGCCGTGAGCACAGCGTAGGCTCGTTTCTTAAATTTCAACGAAAGGACTGAAGGTCTGGCCTCACTCTTTAAATCTGTTAGTAATTTAAGTGAAAGAATTCAGAACTGATAGATGAACAGTTGGATGTGATTCTACGAAAGTGATTAAAAAAACATGCCGTCTTTGCTGTTTTATGAAAAATGACTCCTCCATGGCGTCGATGACAGCTCGTCATGGCTCTTTATTTTTTAAGAATGTAACATACTAAATAAATAATAAATTGTAAAGATAAATAACTACACCCCGTGTAAGCCCAAACTGAGGGACTGTATCAGGGAACGTTCTCAAAATGTTGGCTAACGTTCTCTGAAAGTTTTCTCGAAGTTCTCTTAAAGTTCTATGTTAGTAGAACGTTGTTTTACATTTCAATTTAAAAACTTTATTCCTAAGTAGTTAGTGTAATTTTAATAATGTTACAGATTTGAAAAAGTTTAAATAACGTTCTTAAAACCAAGCGACAACGTTAATACGTTTAAAAAACTAAAATGAGGCTGCTGAGAGACAGCCATTCAAAATCCCATCGTAGAGTCACATAACAGGTCCATTATAGAGTCATGATGGGCGTCCATTCACTGAGGGTAATATAACAGAGGGTGAAGCTGCCAACTCGTGGTGGTATCAGTGGGGGTTTTGTGGCTTAAGGCTGTGCTCTTGGGTTAAGTGTTAATGTGGAACAGATGTGTGTCTTCTTGAAGCCTAAGAGCCTCAATTCTTTCTATGCTAATGCCAAAGGAGAAACACTCTTGTGTGTCGTGTGTTTCTCTGATCATCAGCTCCTGTACACTGCTATGATCAGAGCAACAACCTATAAGAAATCTGTCAGAATGTGACCAGCTTGTTCCAACATGCACTTTTATTAAACAGGATGGAGCGTTTAGATTGAATACATACTATACTGATGCTTTCCTACTAAAAACTGTTTTGACTGTCAAAAGTTTACAGTCACCTGACTGAAATATTTGTGACGATATTATAAACCTGAGGGCGTTTTTAAATTAAATTTCTACACACAAATAAAATTGTGCCAAAAGAAGATAAAACAGCCAATAGGAGGCCAGCATGGATGGGAGCTCTTTCAATACTGTTTAAGAAGTATTTTAGGTTGATGCCTTAAAAATCAGGGTGATAAAATGCTAAGAATTTAGCATTTTACAAATTTTATAACATAAATACTTACAATTTTGATTTATTTTAGATATTTTTTAGTCATATCAAAATTTCCCATGATTCCGTTTGACTTCCTCAAGGGTTCTGATGAGTTTACTGTTGTTCTAAAATGTGAATGTGTGTTTATGTGAAAGTGTTTGGGTGATGGGGTGAGTAACCCTCAGGTGATCCCAGCTCCAGAGCTCCACAAATAGAGCATGATCTCATCTCCAGATCGATCTACACCTGGAGGCCTTTGCAGATCTCCAGAAACATGCTGGATCTATTATGTAGGCCTCTGATTACTCTACGACACAAAACATGTCTTCCTTCTTTCCCATGGGTGGGTGGGCAATGTTTACCCCCCAAAAGCTGTACCAAGGGCGAGAATCCCTGAAGCATTGTGCACATGTAGAACAAGTTTGAGCAAACAGCCATAAAAGGGTTGCGATTGGCTACCCAGCTAACAGTTTTAGGTTGTATGCACATTTTTCTAACATTTCCATGTTAACAAAAACGTTCATGTTATTTTGAAAGTTCTAGAAACCGTTCTTTAAACAGTTTCTTAATTCTGTAACATTTTTAAAACATTCCACTAACTACTTAAAAATAGCGTTTTTGATATATACAGATATATAACGTTAAAAAAATTCTACTAATGTTACTACAAGAACGCTGAGATAACTCTGAAAGAAGGTTTAAAGAACTTTAGTCAACGTTCTGAGAACATTTCCTGTTGGATAAGGACAGTGGTTGGATAATCACAACAGAAAATGAGATTAAAAAGTTCCCCGTTTTTGTTGTAAATTAAGCCAATGACATTAACTGTTTGAATGCATATCGCTCTGATGAGTTTCTGGGGTACAGTATCTGTGATTTGCTGTATTTGTATTCGGATATTTCTTCTCTCAATCAAAAGTCACAGAACACAGAACACAAAAACACAGACTGTCTAAGTAGCTCCTGTAGCTCAGTTGGTAGCGCATTGCACTAACAATGCAAAGGTTGTGGGTTCGAGTCCTAGGGAGCACATGTACTGACAAAATGTATAACTTGAATAAACTGTAAGTTGCTTTGAATAAAAGCGTCTGCCAAATGCATAAATGTAAGTCATTAAACATTTCAACCCCCGCAGCATCTGGCGTGATGTGCTTCTGAATCAATCAAACTGAGATAAGACATAGTGGGGCCCAAATTCTTTTCTTAAAAACTTCTTGGTTCTCCAATCAATCATGCGGACACATCTGAGGTCAACAGGAGAGTGTAGATGCGAGGCTTTAATGACACACTTTAGGCCTGTCACATCATTGGACAGAGGTTCTCAACCTTGGGGTCACGACCCATCGTGAGGTCAGAAACAAGTTTGCATCTCTGCTAAGAAAAATAGCTCTACGCATAATTTTTATAGCCATTGTTTATATATATGTTCGCAATGTGAGGTCACAAAATTGGGAGCTTAAAAATTGGGTTCCGGATAAAATAAGGTTCCCAGCTAACAATTTTAGGTTGTTAGAACGTTTCCCTAACATTTCCATAAAGTAACAAAAATGTCTAGAATTAAATTTTGAAAGTTCTAGGAAAGTTCAAAACATCTAGTTTTTTAGATGTTGTATTACAGTTAATGCTTGACTTTACGAATGTTATTCAAACATTTTTTTTATTCCGTAACACTTTAAAATGTTTCACAACTTAAGAATAACGTTTTTGATATTTGGTATATAACGTTTAAAAAAGTTCTACTAACGTTACTGCAAGAACGTTTTTGATCACTTTGAGAGAACTTTTAGTAAACATTTGCGAACGTTCCCTGTTAAAGGACACCCTATCTCCTGTGTGTGTGTGTGTGTGTAAGTGCGTGTTTGTGTATTCAATCTGCCCATCAGATAGACTGTGTGGATGTAGCAGGAGTTTACATATGCAGTCAGAACAGTGATTGACCTCTGACCCTGCCAAAATCTACAGACTATGTTAACTACCAGCTCTCCAGAAGATAAGGTGCCTGCTGATAAACACAGTAAACGGGGTTGGCAGACGAGGGCAGGCACTCAGAACAGGGTTGAATGGCTTTGAACACAAGTCATCCATCCCTAAACAAAAAGCAGCTGCAGGGTTTTGCTCATCTATCCACCAGGATATAAATCAAACTAACGTTGCATGACCTAACAAACAAACGGCTAATGATCAGCTGTTCAAAGGCGCCAAATCCAGGTCAAGACCTACAATACATCTTCATGTTAGGTACATTTACATAGTTTTGTTAATATCTAAAAAGTGCCATATGTAAACGAGGGTTAACTACTGATTTGGCTCTTGTACAGGAAACCTCTTTTTGTTGACTATACCCATAAGCAGTAAATAAACTTATCTCAAATGCCGATCATGTTACACTCTTACTGAACTTGCCACAGATAAACACACAACGAGTGGGTGTTTATTTTTATAATAGTGAAACATTAACCAATTTACAGCTCATTCTCTAGTCCCGACACATGTTCTAGGATGCGTCTATCTGAGGTTTAGTGTAAACCCGCATGAAGTACACACACACATCTGATGAGGTGCACACTGATCCTCTGTGCCTCGTCTAAAATAATTTCCATTTGCACAGATGGTGGTCTCTGATTGGAGGGTTCATAAAGCGCATCTGAGTCTTACCGATGTGGCACATTTCATGGCAATATTTACAGAACCCAGCATCACAGTCACACAGGACCTGAGATTACATGAACACTTGAGGGGTCCAGATAAAACACAAACAGAATTCACAGAACATGACAGACTCATCTCTCTTTGTACAGCTATATTACTGTTGCATCTACGTAATATCACTGAATATAACAAACGAACAGCTCTAACAAAGTTACTCACCACAGAGAAATCTCAAAGCCGTTCCTCTACACCACCGCACGCATATTCAAACTTCTTGAGAAGTTTAGTCCAGAGCTGAGTGCATCAGTGTGTTACACAGCCCAAACTGAGCAGGATTATACAGTCTGCTTACAGCCAATGAATAAGTCAGTTTGTAGTCTTCACAATCCTGCCTAATGACTGCTCAGTCACAGATTCCTCCGTTTGACTCTGCATTACAAGAGTCTGGAATGAAAGAGCTGTCGACTTCCTCTTGAACCAGCAGCGTAAGAGTTCTCTCTGTTTCA
>JAZGTJ010007148.1:0-23440 GCA_036877575.1 Botia almorhae
TTATACTCACAATAGCAAAACATTGTTTTTGTAAAATAATTGCGGCGCGCTATTGATAAGATAATCATCACTAGAACATGTAAATCCATCATCATTGTAATACTGACTGTTTTAATTAATTAATTCCTAATTTGTTTATTTGTCCTTATTTCATTGCTTACTGTGTACTTGTTTTAATATCTTAAATATATATTAGTAAGGCATACTGTTTTTTCCTTATTTACAAAGTTTCAAAAGTGTTTATAGTATCTTTAAATGTGTTTTTGTAAAATGTGTTTTATTGTCTGGATCATTTATGGATAATTCAATAAATACCACCAGCTAAAAAGTAATTAGTACTTTGAGTAGTGTTTATGAAGAGTAATTTGTACTTTTACTTAAGTACTTTTTAACACCAGTACTTTTACTTGTAATTGAGTATATATTCAGCAATGTAACAGTACTTGTAATTGAGTATACATTTTCAGTACTCTTTCCACCACTGAGGCCTAGTGTATGTAATTAGTCTTATCTCACACATATTATTTGCAATAATACCATTAACATGTCTGACATTTGTTCTGTGTTTTATTATTATTATTTGTTTGTATTGTAAAGCTGGTTTGAAGCAATGTAACATTGTAAAAGCACTATATAATTGAATTGAATTGACCATGATCCCTATTTTTTTAGGATATGATACAGGTCCAATTTCAGTTTGTAGTTCAGTGCACATATTTATATTTGTTTCATATTTTCCACCAACCCTGTTCAAATGTCCTTTACAGACTTCACCAAACTTTTGTATGAACAGGGCTGTCTTTTAATCTTGGCCAATAAAGCAGCTTGTACACGTGTCTTATCTTCCAGGGTGGGCTGAAACGGTCCCGTGGTTTTAAACCACTCAGCTCAACGTTTGGATGAATAAAACAAGATATTAATGAATTTTGAATAAGAGTTTCACAGAGGGGGCATGTGTGGCTCATTAACAACTATATTCCTGATCCCAGGATTCCTTTGCGTTCAGGAATTCACCGCTATTTAAAAATGCAAATAAACGGTAAATTGAGTAATGCCTGTCTAACCGAACATATTATAAACATCAACAGCCCAGATCTATGAGATTAATGCAGACAAGATTGTCACGCTTGATTAATGTTTGACGATGTTCAGAATTACAGGTCATGCAAAATACAACAGCGACGGTTCATCTCCCGTGATGTTTTGCATTGGATTGTGGGATGTCAGTTAGAGCTTAGAGTCTGTTTTAAAGTTTAAAGACTTGATTTAATACCAGAGCCAAATGTTTTAAAAGGCCCAGATACCCTGATGACTTTATACAGGTGTAAATGTACTTCCCATCTAGAAAATTTTCCTTTTTTTCCCAATTTTTTTAATTTCTATGAAAATACTGTTTTTTTATTTCTTTAGTGGAATACATTCTCATGGGCACTTTGGACTGGGTCAGTCAATGTTTGAAAAGAGAGAAAAGCACTATAAAAGTAGTCCATACAGCTAGTGCACCTTGAAGGCCAATTACAATCACATTTTTGTGAGGAACAGTTTTTTAATTGTTAGCTGTTATATACTTAAAAACCTTCCTCTCCAACTTGGTACTCATATTGGCTTGCTCATGAGACACACGACAACCAATGGCATTTGACATCTATGGTGTCAATGTGTCATTTTTCCAAACAAATACAGTAACGGGTAGTCCACATCTTCCACCTGGCTCGGAACAATGGAAGGAAATGTTGGCAGAATTTGTAGTTTTTGGGACCATGCCTTTAAGAAGAACTGTATCAAACTATAAAGTTGCTGGAAAGTGCTGGATCATTGAAATAACAAATGCGACTGACATTTGGGGGTCAGTCATAATTCTAACCTGACTATTATCTCATTGTATATTCTGAAATAATTTCTGGTTTATTTCTCACATTCTGGTATATGTCAGTATGTGTGTACACTAGCGTGTGTAAGCGTATGTCTTCCACACACAACGCCAGCCAGAGACGGTAATGAATACTGTATAAATAGGGGATTCATATCCACTATAAATATGAATCTCCTAAGAAATCCATCCCATCAATAAGCCCCTGTTCTCCACCCATTCTGATGAGTAAAAAGCACATAGCCTCAGGCAAGCCAGTAAAATATCACCATAAGCCCTTAGACACAGAAAAACACATTTACTTTGTTTTTTGGGGGGAGCTTGAGTATTCACGACACACAAAGCTTCTTTTGTGGTGGCAAATACTTCAGGTTTTTGTTATTGTGAATCAGTCTGATGTGTTTATTACAGAATGAATGGGGAGGGGACAGATGACAGTAATACTAATTACATACCCTAATTTTTTGAATTGTAATATTTTACATTACACATTCTACATTAGTATTGGTTAATGCATCAGGTATCATAAACAATACAGCATTTTTTAATCTTTGTAAATGTTATACATATACTACTGCTCATGTTTGTTTATGATGCATTATCTAATGTTAATATACAAGGATTATTATGCTGTATAAGGATTATTCATTGTTAGTTCATGTTGACTATTGCTGCTGTTAACCTTTACAAAGTACTACCCCTCATTTGTTGTATTGATATTCAGAAAAAGACACATGCGATAGGATTTAAGTAGGCATAATCGGTCAATGTTATATTGTAATGTTTTCTTACCTTAGTTAGTAAGAGGTTGATTTTCCACATTGCTAAATTGTATCATAGAATTAAAGATGGAAGACAAAGAACACTAACAATGATGAGTTTCAGGACTACATTTCTCTTGTACTTCTACCATCGTGTCCTAATGTTCCACTATACCTTATTTTAGCCATAGCTTGTATGTGTTGTTTTTTCTATGTAGCTATTTTGTTTTATTTTTTTGTTTTTTTTTCTGGAGAACAGCTTGGCATGAAAAATTTAGCGAATGCTAAGTGACTAATGCATTGTCTCAGTCTTGGATAAGGGTGATAAAAAATTAACAATGGAAATAATTAATTTTGATTGCTGCCTACTAAAAACTTGTGTTGTGCCTGATTGCTTATTTATATTATTGCAAATTCCTCATTCAACAACACCCAAAATAATGTAAGTGCGTGTTCTATAAATTTGTAAAGACTTTTAACTTATGTTCGGTCATGTAGTGATTACCACGTGCTCCTCTGCACATTGCAATGCTGAAAATTTAATTGTTTTTATTTCAATTCAGCCCAGATATTTAATATGCATATAACCAGAGGTAAACAAGCATCCCAAGCAGCCTTTCATTTTGTAACTATTAATGCTTACCTTATTTCTGCCGTGTCTTAGTGATACACTAACATGCTGCTTTTGTTCTCCTCTGGCTGCTTGAGTTGGCAGTGCCACAGATAAAACACTTTGCTTAATTGTTATTTTCTATGGCACCTGCTCCTTTCTGTCACATAACACGTGATGTCACTGGGGGTCTCAGAACCCACTGGAACATGCATGGAATGACCATTTTTACTGTAAAACCTGTACAATATGGCCAACAACCCATATAATGCAACAGATATACAACAAGCACAATATTTAAAATCACTGCAACCAAGCATAATTGAGGTTAACAAGGGTTAAAGCATAATTTCACCAAAAAAAGAATTTACTTCTTTGCACGCTAAAAAGAAGGTGTAAATATACGTATACAATAATTACAAAGACAAGGTAGTTATTTTGTTATTAACTGCCTTTTCAAAATATTTTGAATAGTATATATGAGTATCTGACATGCAGTTTGACAGCTTGACAGCTATCTCACTATACACATGCTATATTGATATATTGATTATTACAGTATTGATATATACAGTAACTTACACATCAATATACATTTTAACCTAAAATTTTGATATTACTTACAAAACAGCTCATGGCAGCTCAAAACAGCTCAGCTCAACAGCTCTTACAAATCCGAGAACAATGAGCCTTTCTTTATCTCAATCTCGACCTTACTGGCCCAATGCATCTTGACAACAAATGAATATAAGCAGGAGAATATGTTTCTCTTCACCCCACAGATATTACTAATAGATATTCCGTTGGTTGCGTCACATAAATACTTTAATAGACCTCCATTTGTAACTTGCAGCAAACATTTCGGAAGATATTAAATATATATTGTCGTTTGTAATGGTCCTCTGTGTCACGGTCTGTAGAGACAGACTGTGACTCTCATTGTTTAGCGCAAGACAGAGTAAATTGAAATGGTTTCTGTGGGGAGTTGTCGGAGTTCAAAGAAAATACATTTCATACTGTCACTGTAATTATCCTCTCTTATTATCTTTTATTGAGCAGCAAATGAGAGCGGACCGCTAGGAACTTGATGCTGTGCTAACTGTGGCCACCACATCGATGGCAGCAGATATACGATCTTTAAAAAAAACAGGTGAAGTCCTGCAGCATGGGTAGATGTGTTTTGCGTGTAAACCTGTGAAGAATGGAAAGATGTCCGGAGTTTTTATCTGAAATTCCTCTCCTCATCTGAGAAGCCCTGAAGTAAGGACATGTAATAATAAGGATGTTTGAAAACCAACAAATAGATTACAATTTTATCACAAGCAAGGCTATAGTAGCAAGCTTGTCCTACGTCTCCTGTACAACTAAAAACTAGATTCCATGGCTTGTGGTACATGACACAACTGCTCTGTTTGTCACAACCTTCTGAAGCACAGTGAATAGATTACTGTTACACTTCTTCTGTATGTGTTTTATCACCATGTCTGGATTTGAAGCTATTCCACACGAAAGACCTGTCTCAGGAGAAACAAGAGTTGCTCTCCACCTTTATCTGTGTTTTGAGCAGTCAGTTTTGGTCTTTTCATTTTTTTTCTAAAATGCATTTTGGGGCTTTTATTAAGAAAAACAGTGAGATTGAGACACAAACCACAGACCAGACTTGAACCTGCACCCCTGTGTTGAACACTACAGCTCTATGATGTCAATGGCATTTGTTACTCATGCACTATGGTTTCAACATGGCTTTGAAGTTAAAAATAACATTATTTATCTGTTTTTGCTAAAAAAATGCTTCAGAAAAATAAAACATAGAACACCATATAAATGTGCCCTTTTTAGAGCTTGACAGCCCCTGGTTACCGTTTACAAGTACTAAATAAAAATATAGGACGTTTAGACACTCTGCTTTTTCATTTTAAAACAGTTCAGGATAAACCAGTATTCTATTGGATTTATAAATTCAATACTTTTTCTTTATTATGAAAAGGTTGTTTTTTAAGTAAATAATATAGTTTGGTCACCACAAAACTGTGTGTGATACATGTGTGTTAACACTAAATTTTCCACTTGGAGCAGGCTGACCCAACCCAATCTCTCTCTTAACCCCTGCAGGCTGCTGACAGACTGACAGAGGGGTGGGGGGAGTTGATTCGTACATATGACCCCTATTTCGGAAAGGCCAGGCGGTGTGTGTTCTGGGCACAGGCAATAACACAGCGCCAGGCAAGGAAGGAGGTCAGTTCTGTCACTCACCAAGTTTACCTCCCCCTGCTGTGGCCTTCCAGCACACAGGCACACGTACAAGTACACAAACCCACACAAACACACATGGTTTGCTGTGGGCCTCATTACCCCCACAGCTTAAACACACAGTGGCTTTGACCCTGGCAGCCAGGAATGAAAGCAGCTTGACACTGTGTCCAGCTATTATCAGCCTCTTCCACTCTTTTCCTGTCTTCCTCCTCAGCTTTCTCTTTACTCTAAAGGAGCTGACAGTTAAAGCCGGTGTCAGTCTGGCCCCTGTGTCCACAGCACACACACACTCATGCTCAAATATACAGATATGCAGAGTCATTCAGTCATTTAACAAAACAGGTGTCATTTGTTTTATGAATGAGCACAAGGATGTCACAAAGATTTCAACTTTTCATTTCATTTCCATTTTAACTGTTACTGTCAACTCTGTTACCTCACATCTCAACATTACACAATGCAATTTATTAACACATCGTTTATCGAATACAATTTCAAAAATGTGCTTTGAAAATCATCTTATCGCACTAGAAAAGCACCCGCTTCATAGAATGCCTCACAAACACATCTGCTGGTACACACACATGCACACACACTCTCCCTGTCAGGACCTCTTACAAGCCTTTTCATCATTTGACAAGAATCAGATTGAACTGGAGCTAGAAAGTGTTGCTCTGATCGGACCGGGGCCACTGAGAGGTTATCTCGCACCCTGGCCAGCCCCACCACACAATCTTCCTTCTCCCCTTCAGAAACTTTATCTAAAGCCTCTTTGATTGGAGGCCCGAACTCGGTTTATAGGGCCAAGAGAACCAAACAGTCTTCCTAGACTTGACAGACAGCATGGCTTCGATAAATGAGGTTGGTCAGCATAACTCGGAGAGTGATGTCTGTTCTGTAGACTTCTCTGACATGAGCCTGTTGCGTTCTGCCCAAGTAAGGGGGGTGGAGATTTTTTACCTTCTGTCCCAAAAAACATTACCCCTGCAGATCCGCCTTGACCCTGATGATAGGTCTGCAGCTCAGGTACAGTATCCGATAAGGCGATGAAGGTTCTATTTAGTGTGTCCGAAGCTCTTCAAGATTAAGACGAGAGAGCATGGCAGGGAAGATAGAAGCACCACCCTTCGATTTGGCCTGATAATCTCTTTATCCTGCTGTGATAAGTATATATTGGATCAGTCTGGTCTGACTGGAGGCTGTCTGGTGAAACACACAGGGGATGGATAACGTTACAGTTAAACACTTAGTGCCAGCTGCCCAGATGAATGCATCTGAAGGCAGAGGGAACAGACACATGCGTGGTGATGGATATTCTGCTAATGGAGAGGAGAGGGGGAGGGTGGTGAGGGATGCTGCCGGCCGGTGCTTTTCTAAAGGTTAATACGTCTTTGAGGGAATATTGTATGGCAGGGACGGTGAGCTCTTCATAACTATCCGGTCTATTTCCATTAAGCCATTTCTCCCACCGGCAAAAGGAGGGAGAGGAAGCGGGAGACGTTGAGGGATTTAATCGTTTTAAAAAACCCTCTGTGGCAGTCAGCTTTAATACACACCATTGAACTTTAATTTTATTTGATGAGTTAATGGACTGGTATAATGTTAACGGTGGGAAAGATGCAGCACTTTGGATCTGAATGTATTAATAAAAGGGAAAAAATATTCCACCAACGGACATGGATTCAAATGAAAGTTATATATTTGCTTTCACTAAAAGCACTTAGATAAAGAATGAATGAGTGGAACTGAAAGCTGGTTCTGTGTAACTCATACATCCAGTGATCATATAAATAATGATATTTGTCCCGGGCCCTGCGACAAGGGGTCCACACTAAGGTCCTTTATGGTATAGCCTATGTATTGTGCACTTATTAATATCAAAGCTTGACAATATTTAACAACAAAACATTTAATACTATACATTAATATACAATTAAAATGATAAATTAAAAATATGTAAAAACAAAATTATAGCTTATAGGTTATATTTTATAAGGTTTATATTTATTAATTATTATCCTAATGTCATGTCACATGATGCTAATTTAGTTTCCGATTATTTAAAATCATTCAAAATACATGTTTTCAATTTTGTTGACTATAATTTTGGACATTTTCTGAAAAGGTGGTCTAAGGTTTAAGTTTAATATAGTTTAAGCTTATATATAGTCAAAATAGTTAAATCCAATCAAATCACTTATAGTACCTGACATTAATAGTCAGTTAAAAGATAATGCTACATAAACATCAGTTAAAACGATAATGTTACACTCAACATCATTTGTTTGCATTAATTTATACACCAGCATATAAAAGACAATGGTCTGGCTTTATTTACAGGTGCTGTAATGTAACCCAATTAGCATGCAGCGCACACACCCCCGCTCCTAACCCAACAAGAAGCAGGCAAACATTACAGTCACTGACAAATGAACTAACAGACAGTCCTCTTTATTTATTGGCTTGTTCTCTCTAATAAGAGATATTTTTCACCAAAATGCAAATGTAGTCTCAATCAATTTGCGGTGTCTCTCACATAATAAAAGCTATCCATTTCTGCAGACTCCTTACGTGTATATAACAAGGTCCTTACACTGAAACTACAGTCTTTGCGATCTGTTTAAGAGGCTGATAACACATGCATAAGAGAGAATTAACCAATAGTCAAATTTAATTAATGACTTTCCCATATGCATCAGCAGGATAATTAAGTATTCACAGGTGAAAAGGGATGATAGCAGGGCCCTTCCTGGACAAATCAAATGAGCCCTGATAGCATCAATGGCTCAGACCGTTTTTTCCTCTCTTTTTCCCACCGTCTCTTGGTGGTGTCCTTTGGTTATCAAATTATCAAGAAAATTTGTCCACATCCTTCACCAAGGAGTGGAAAAACTTTAATTATGGTCTTGTCTGATGGCAGGTCATTAATAAAAGCTAGTTATCTTCATTCAGAGTACGGGGAAGGCCTCTCACCAATCCCTGCCTTATCTTATAAAGAAATTTGGGATTTTTCACAAGAATAATTCAAGATGGTATCCAGCCGGATATTCAAAATGTTGTAACATGATAATCATTGTGTAATGGAAAACTTCCATGTGTGTGTTCTGTGGACAAATGTGTTGGAATTACATGGTCTGGCTTCATAAACATTGATGGATCTTACCAACCTGCAAATGCAGATAAGGACCAAACCACGGCCAGGTTTAGTTCTGGCAAAATTATATTTAAGGGCCTATAGGTTTCATATGCATTATTTATTTCTCTGACACATACATCAACAGCGTGGCAGAGAAAAATGAATGGGCAATAATAATGTTCTACCGAGGTGAACACTTCCTGACTGTGCATATGTTACACGCCTGGCTATCATACGGGTTAGTAATATTGATTTCATTTCCTTGACTCTAACCTCTACGGTCTGTATGCCTAGACTAACCAGAGATAGTCATGGAAGCGATGTTGTATATCAGCCCGTGGAGCTCAGGAACCTTGTTTTACCAGCTCTTATATATTTGTGCCTCTACAGTGCATTATGAAGTGACTGCTACTATACACTGTTGTTTCTGTCATTTGTGAATTGTGGAATTGGTTATTTGGGGTCTGTAGGATAAAAGTACATTAGTATGCCAGAGATGCACTTTGTGTAGACGTGAAATGTCTGGGTCTCTTTCTTAAGCAGAAGTTTCTGTTTTCTCTTCAGTGTTCAGAAGGCTGGATGCCCCAAAAAAATCATAACAGTGACATACAAAGGGGCACATTTAAAAAACATGATCTAATAAAAAAATGTGACTGTGTCTGCATTTTTGCAGAAAGGTTATGTAGCTTTTAACATGTATTGGTGCAGTTCTAAAGTGAATTGCATGGTTTGCATTGCAAGTTTGCATTGCAGTTAATGCAACACCTTGCCAGGTGAGCTACTTAACAATTAAAATGTTATTTAAACACATATATTGTGAGTTCATTGTATAATGAGAAACCTACTGCCTTACTGGCAAGGCAATGGCTAAATAAAAATGTGCATCATATAATACATTTATATTGTATAAACCTCATTGGTGTTTTAGTGGCAACAGTGTTTATTTCACCTGGACCCTGCAATCATTTCAAGATTTCAAGAAGTTAAATCTTTCCACATATAATGCAGACAACTTGATTATTGTATTTTTCAGTTGATATTTGTATTCCTTAAATTAGAGGGAAATGACAAGTAATAAAATATTTCTCAAGCTTCATGCCCCAACCCTAGACGTAACCCTATAAACTGAGTTCATCATAGATGAATGATGTTGCAGGGTCACCAAGGATTTTGTTTCCAATAATCAGTCCTACTTTGCGAAATGACAGTAAAATTGACAATATTGTTTGAGGCTATTTCTCATTGGGAGAAATGGCTTGCTGAAAAGAAACTAGTACACAAACCAAGTTTCTGTTTCTAATTCTGTTTCTAATAAGCAGTTTTTAAGCTTTCCTCTCAGTGTTTGCAAAAGTAAATTAGCCCCATTGGAGTTATAAAGGCTTGATTCCTGACACATTGTTTTAGGCCTCACTAACACTCCAAGTGGAATGAGCTTTAAGCTTTTCAAGTGGAAAATATGTTGGCCGGTGAGGAAAGATTCTGGTTCTTATTTTATTGTTTGGAGAGAGACGTATGTCATGTCTTCACTAGAATTGCTAATACAATTCAAACGGACTGGTGCACAGATTGGAATTTTTAGTTTTTAGTGTTTAGGTGGATATGATATCCTACTTTCAATATGTATAGGGTCTGTTATTGGTGATGGTTGCTAAAGCATTATTATGACTGCCCGTACTTAGGTCAGGAATTCTAACAAACAAAATGTTTTGCCTGGGCATGCAAAAGTCATGTTTTCTTAATAAAATATATGAAATCAACTTGTAGTCTGCAGAAAAAATTTTATCAAATTCAGCATTTCAAATAATTCACCATCCTGATAATAAGATCTGGATAACATCTTGGCTCTTAGCACTGTATCAAAGATGTACAGTTTGGAGATCTACTCTGGAAGAGGCTGCCTATACATGCTCTACATGTCACTCCGATAACAATTATCCTGCACCACCAAATCATAATGCTGTAAAGCTACTGGAAATCTTCAGAACATGGAAGGAATCGCTCAATTGTGTTTTATAATATGGCTATTTGACCTACACTCTGGAAATGAACAAATGAAAAATAATGTAATTTTCTCTTTATCTGGTACAACTTTTCATGTACCGTTCCCCTCCCGAAGTGCCCTTCAAGGGTGCCAAAACACCATTTGGAATTCGCTGACTGTTCCCATCATGCTAATGATCGTGACCCTTCTGTTTCCAGTTCTCCGGTCTGATTTATTCTCAGCATCAAAGTTACACCAAAGAAACAGTATCAAAGAACAAGCAAAGGAGCCGCCTGTGACCAGAGCGAGAGGTTGATGCTGATTAAAGAATCAATAGTCAGTTCTTTTAAACTATTGAACAGCTGGGACGTGTCTGTTGTTCAATCTTCCTGATCTTTAACTGGTGTCACTTCCTATGACTATTGAATGGGTGAGATTTTGTTGGAGGTGATTTAAAGAGGGACTTGAATCAAACATCTCTGGAGCTTATATCCATCCATCCATCCATCCATTATTTAATCCCACTTTTTCACTTGAGGGTAACTGGTTATAATGCAAAAAATGCAAAAGCAACAAAGACTCTTTGATTTACAAACCTCTCAGATTCACAAGACTGTCAACCTTTACTTTTAGTCCAGATTCCACGTTTTGTAGCCAATCATCTGAGCTATACATGTCATAAAACTAATTATTCCAGAGCCACAAGATAGAAGATAACACACAGTCCTGAGCCCTTTACCAGTGACCATCCTGAGCTGCGATATGAAAGACTATGAGGAAAGTTCATCTCATACTTTTATGAGCCTCTCAAAAAAAAGAAAACATCTACTGAATTACAAATACATGTATTTACAACTGTTTTTTAAAAATATTATATTATTAGAATATTCTTTTATTTTAAATGACTTTTATTTTATAATAAAGTTGCTTTTTAGATTCAGATGTAGCATCCATTTATAGCATCCACCAGGGGTAAATAGGTGATAGTAACCAGGCAAACCTTGGCCCTTATGTGTCTGCCCCTTGCATATTACCTTCCTGTTAAAATTATAGATTAGATGGTCAGTGGCTCTGGTTTTGTTAGACCAGTCCCAATCCCCATGTGGGATTGAAGGAAACACATTCAGGCCCTGATAAGGGAAGTGACCATAGCATTTGTGGCCCTAGAAAGCAAGTGGTCTGTATCTGCGATAGCCAGGAAGAGGAGAAGAAGTGAGATTTACCAGCATCCAATTATTTTTTCCCTCCTCTTTGGCAAACAAACACACAGAATAGGCTTGTATGCCATTGTTTTACAATCTGTGTAATCTGTAAGAAGTGGTCAACAGGGAATCCTTTGTGTCACAGCTTTTGACTTGTTAGAGCAAGCCAGATACAAGCTAGGATGACACACATCACAAAGAAGATAAAGAAATAATATTGTCTGTGTGCTTTATAGTGCAAGTCTACATACCGTAAATATGACAAGCACAAATGTTTGTTTTGTTTTATCAGCAGGGTTTTATTTTGATGTTTTAATCTGATTATAAGATTGTGTCTTGTAAGCAATGTATATGCCACATCATTTAATCTGGTTATTAGTGGTCATGTGACAAATGAAACATAAATCAGACAATTATGTAACTAAAAGAATCCCTACAGACCCTCAAAATTAATTTAGAAAGTCTTTTGTTGTCTTATTCCTAATTTGTTTTTCTAAGTAAACATATTTAAAAAAATACTTTTTACCTTTTTATAAAAAATGATTATATAATATTACCTTTTGACTGCTTAAAAAAAAGAAAACAAAGATTACATAAATTAAATAATATTGTACATCTTTATTTGTTATTCACCCCTAATGAAGTATTTCTCTTGCTCATATTGGTAACTGTATGCAAGCACTAAACACACTACAGACTCTTTGCCATAGTCAGGCTACATTCCTTAATATAAAGCAACCAAAGCAATCAGATAGGCTTGATGTGATGAGTTCTCTCTAATAAATGTCACAGGATGGAAAGCTACAGCTTTGGTGATTAACTGGATTGTATTTCCTCAGAAGCCAAACTTCTGTCTTGCTGTAACAATCTGTGGCTGTTTTTCCGCAGATACATAATAAAGAAAGTCCCCCATCACTAGAGCTCCTCCCTCTGGTATCTATCAGTACTGCAGCTGAAGTTTCTCTGGCTACTTTAGCCCAAAAAAATGTTTGAGTTCAGTGGTTAAAAAAACAGCTTCCTGTAAATACATTTGCAACAATGCTAAAACGTTACTTGCACATAAAAAATACAAAATACAAACTTACAGACTTCAATGGTCCTTGTCTGATCCTGATCCTGTCTGTTTACCATTCAGGTATCATTGTCTGGCAAATTACAAGGTTGTTTGGGGTTTGGCTAACATTTGAAAGGGCGTTTTTTTATTACTGATCTTTATCGAAACACACAGGTCTGAGTAGCAGAGAGAAGAAATTGAGACACTTGAGAGCCAAATAAAAGAGGCTTTTTGTTTAAAACACTTGAGCCTGCGGGAGGAAACGCAGGAGGAATTTCATCACTTTGATACAGCACTCATCACCACAGATGCTTTACGCATTAGACCAAACAGCATCTGCCTCTTGGCAGCATTCTTTGTGTAAGATCGTTTAACTGGACTACACTGCTCCTCAGTTCCACCAGGGCGCATTTGTTGCCATGTTGACGGACGAAGTGATGGTAAAGGGCACCTTCCTATGCTTCCTGGAAACATTAGAAGGACATAGGGTGGCCAGACTCTGTTGTCCAATCAGAGACAGCCATTTGGTTGTTGCTGCTGTCTTTTTGATCTGGCTTGTTGAGCAAGCATTTGTGGTTGTTCTGACTTTCTTCAGCCTTGTTTGACATTGGGGTGTCTGTTGACGAGCACGGCAGCCGGTCTTTGATGCACGGGTTTAATTATGGCAAACCTGCCCGCACTGACTGATTGTGTTACTTGCTGTGTTGTCAAGCAGACTTGTAGTTGTGGTGGCCGTGCAGATTTAGGCCGGGGTAAATCGGCCCGCGACATGCAGATGAAATCGCACTGTGGCGAGCAATTGAAACAATTAGCCAAACACCACGTTAAGATGATAACAGCTTTAAGGATGATTGTTTTATTTTCGGGAACTTTGCTACTGAGTTGTTCTAATCTTTGAAAGCTATTTAAAACATATCAAGCCACTAAGCCACCATCAGGAGATAAGCTGCCAGACAAACCAACCAAACCAAACAATGTCTATTTTGACCATTTCCAATCAAACACTCAAGAGAAACATATTTTAGCATTATAAGTAGCTACCGGAGGATGCAGATGGTCATGAGTCGTGGATGGTGAGAGTAGATGGAGGAGACATGTTCTAGTGCTCAGTCAAGGACTAAAACTCTTAAGATAACCTTAAAATAACAAATGATGCTCGGATCAATTGCTTAGACTCTTATCAGGCTTTAGGCAGAGGTGCAGATCTGTGCTCACTGTCAGCTAACACTCGGCCCTGTCGATACCTCTTGAGTGTTAAACATTTGCACTAGGTCATCCATTTGCATTCCAAGTCTATGAGCCAATGTACTAAAATTATAGCTGCTTCAACTGTCCCACAGTAACTCCATGGGCTGCTTTTAAAAGAATAAATACACACACTTATGCGGTGTGATTTTGGAGAGGTAACAAGAGAAAGTGTCCCAAGAACAGAAGAGCTCTGAATTTTATGGCACCTAAAGTTGACGTGTGTAATTGCTGTGCCATCAGCATCAGCAAACAGAACTGCAAAATAATGTTTTTCACAGTTTTTTAAGGCAGTTCCCATTTCTGTCATTAATCAAACAGATAATGATCCATTCTTTGTTTAAACAGATAATAATCCCCAAAATTTGTGCCATTTTGTATAAACAGTGATTGCAATGTTTAGTGGACTCCACCCTCTAATTGGGTTGAAGTATTTTATCATACAAAACAAAACAATACATGAAGTTATTTGTTGGTCAATTACTATTTCATGGAGTAGGTTACTTTTTAAAGTAACAGTGTAATGCTCAGTCAAGGACTAAAACTTCTAAGATAACCTTAAAATAACAAATGATGCTCGGGTCAATTGCTTATCAAATACTCTTATCAGTCTTTAGGCAGAGGTGAAGATCTGTGCTCACTGTCAGCTAACACCCTGGCCCTGTCGATACCTCTTGAGGGTGTTAAACAGTGTTTAACATTTGCACTAGGTCATCCATTTCTATTTGTACAAAATGACAGTGTTTGAAACAATACATCAAGTTCTTTGTTGGTCTAATAAGGAAAAAGTTGTTAAGCATTGTGAATATTTCATGGAGTAGGTTACTTTTCAAAGTATCCTCCAACGATGCTACATTTGAAATGTCATTACAAAATAAAAATAAAATTAAATAAATGTGTACAGATTAATATAAAATTGTATCTAAAGTAATCTTTTAAAGGTTGTTTAGTGTCTATTTATCAATACCTAAACTGTAAGAGGGAAAAATTAACATACAAAATATCAAACAATACAAAGGTTACTTACAGTGCCTAGCAAAGGTATTCAAAATATTTCACATTTTGTCACATTACAACCACAAACGTAAATGTTTTTTATCAAGATTTTATGTAATAGACCAACACAAAGTAGCACATAATTGTGAAGCGGAATGAAAATTATACACTGGTTTTCAAAATTAAGCAAATAAAAATCTGAAAAGTGTGGTGTGCATTTGTAAAACAGGAAGGTTTTACAGTTTTTTTATGAAACCATACAGCCGAAAAATGGTTCTTCTATGGCATCAACGGAGCACCTTTTTAAAGAGTGTAGTTTAGTCCATAAATAGCCCTTAAATGTAAACTACCCCTAGACGTCCCTTTATATAATTCTGTATTATGACAATCTGATACATTTATAATAACATTTCCAACACTGAGTGGACTAGTTTTGTTACAACATTTTTTGTAGCCCCATCTTCAAGCAACTACCATTGCTACTACCATACATTTTTCATTTTTATTAAAACACATTGTGTGTAAAACTATTGCACAAAAGCAGGAAACACATGCCATTCAAGCTAACGCCCTAGAGGCTGCATTTCTTGTAGCTAATGCATGTTCATATTTGTGTTTGGATATGTTTGGAACATGGCCACATTTGATTGACACCCAGCTGTGGCTGGTAAAACACATTTGACTCAAAAACAACAACAGTCAGTCTGTCATCAGGTCTTTGTTGTGGCCTGAGGGTTTAGTAATATGCAACTAAACCATGAAGGAGATGAATGCACAGAAATGCATTTACTATGAATGCACAGAAATGCATTTACTTCCCAACATCCTGATGGTGTAGGAATGGCTGTTTTTTGGTTTAAGGGCATATTTATTGCAACATGAGATTATTAGATCAGCAAGTTTATAAAGTCAACTTTACAACCAAAAAAGGTACTATCATGTTTTTTTACTATCTTTGCTTTCAGTACAATGAAAACACCATTGCTATTTTGGTCAAACTGGTTAAACAGATTGTCTTGCTGGTTTATACAATTAAAAGTTCATTTAGAAGTAGAAGTAAGGTTATTTACAAGTAGTAATTATATTAACTTTTCCAGGGTTTGACTTGCAAAAAAACTTTTAGACTTCCTTTTTCAAAGAAAAACAGAAGTGCTGTCGTATATAGAAAACTGTTTTGGTCTCTGAAATGTCATACGGATTGATTCTGTTCCTGTATTACCATTCTAATCAGTCGTGTAGAACCACTGTAACAAAAACACAATGAGCCCCGGGCTATGGCGGAATTGGACAAGGCCTGGGAAATTGTGTTTGTGCTTGAAACAAGTGTTAGGTGATTGTTTACCTCATGTCTTTAAATTGCATTTCTTCCGTTTTAATTCCTAAGGCATCAGGAAGGGAGAGGGGGAACCTTTTCCTCTATAGCCGTCCCTTCAATGCATTAATGTAGCCTCTTTGATGCTTACCAAATGCAAATGTCAAGAACCAGTGCGGGCGGCCGCAGGGGTGGGTTCGACTGCACTGCCTCTGCAGAAATTTAAAGTAGAGGGACACCGCATGGCAGGTGATTGCCTCTGACATCCGCAATTACAATTGCGGGGGGAAGGACACGACAGCATTCTCAGAGAAAATGAGTAATATGCGTGTAGGTTGCATTGTAATATGCGCAACTCAATATACCATGGTGTTTTTAGTTCAGCCACTGAAAACACAGGTTTAGCAAGGCTGTCTAATATGATTCTCATTTACAAAAGTAAAGAAATGTGTTTCTCTGTAATATTTTCATGGTTCATGCCCATCACCACTGTCACTGCACCACTGTGGCAGTACATCAAATTTGAAGTACATTTGAATTTGAAGTACATCAAATTCCCAGCAATATAAGCAAATGTCTAAGTCAGGATTGCTTATTGTAAAAGTTGTTGAATTATGTCCTTAAATTACTATATAGTTGTTTTCTTATTATTCCTCTCATAACTGAACAACAGTGATCGGTTATAGTTCATCCAGTCTTTCAGTTCATCCATTCTCTGAAAGAAAATAATATTATATTAGCAGTGAAGGACATAAAAACAAGGTTATTGTTAACAGACAAATGCTGAAAAGTATTCTTTTGAAATTTTAGAGAAAACAATTGACTGCTATTATAAAAGACCAATACAAATCTCATTCACATTTGTGCGCACTTACACTTAACAACAAACTGGACATACCACGTGACACCAAACAGCATTTTCCTCACACAGTGTTAGATTTTACTTCTTTTCCATTTAATTGGAAAGTAATAAGCTTTTATTGATCCACAACAATAGGGTTTGGCCGATATTTGCTTTTTTGTATGGCAAGTACTTACAGCCGGCCACAAGAGGGCGTCGTAGACTATAAATACAATGTATCAATAAACGGCCAGATGTTATTTGATCAGCTAATCATCATGTCCTAACTTTCTTGTGGTGGACCTTTGACTGATTGACATTTACATCATTTATTGATATTATTATTATATATATAGGATGGATGTTCTTGACAAGCCTCTCAAAGATCAACGATGTAAGTGCCACGGGTCAATCGTCATTTAAGCAAGAGAGGTTATTGTTGTTAGGGCACAAAACACTGATCAATTTTTTTTTAAAGCATGTAGGGACCACAAACTTAGAAAGCGACTCATAAACAAACCAGCCTGCTGATCAGCGCAGGATCCTAATATATGATCTAGAATTCTTTACAGGCCGGCCGCTTACGTTGCCGCATCTCCAGACCTCTGGACAGTTTTTATCCACATAACGGGGACTATATACTGTTTATTGCCATAATAACAAGGGGTCTGTGCAATGTTGTCTGTGCAGTAATATTAAAGACTATACACTCTTCACAACATAAGCTACAAGGTTTGTGCAATAATTTCAGATTGAGTTTTTACTATTGAGTTTAACTATTTTTCTATACTTATATTCTTTTCTGTTTTATATTTATTATTATTACAACATATTTCTACATGTTTACATATTTTTGCATTTTTACTTTTATATTTTTACATTTTTATATACCATTTGTACATATTTGTTTACATGTGCCTCTGTTTATACTTCGAATGTAAGTGCTAAATGCCATTGTACAGCTGTGCAATGACAAAGTATTCTGTTCTATTCTAATGGATGGTCGTCAGCAAATGTTATTTTAGTAATACAAGTCATTTTAACATAACACCAACAGTGCATTCCAACGTTGTGATTCAGAACTATATCAGTGTTTACCAACCCACACCCACGCCGACAGAAAAGAGAGAGGACAGTGGACTTGAGATAGACCAGGGTGCTTAAAGATCTTCCTCTGAGTCTGAAAATAACACAAAGCTCTTAACATCTTGCTCATGTCTGCCACAAGGCGAGCTATGAGCAAGACATAAGCTAAAAATAGAGCCTGCCCATTCCTGTTAAAATCTCCATGTCAGGAGCACGCCACTGCTGCAGCTTAATAGATTAGCTTTTCTGTGTTGACCAGAGCTGCCTGGAAGAACGCTAGAGAACTTTTACAGCAGGATGTTACCGTAAGATGTTGTAAATAACATATAGGTAATGCTTTGTGTTGAGTGCCTTAAACATAAAGAGGTTAAATGGAAACCTCACGTAAACCATTAAGATGCATTAAAAAGTTCACGTTATACATATGCGAGATGCCTAATATAATGATTATACATATAATGTTATATATTATATAATGATTATATTATAACGATTATATAATATAATGATTATAATAATAATTATACAATGTATAATCTCCAACCAACATATCTGTACTATTTGTAGTTACTTCTATCACCTTATAGTATATTATTGTAGACGTCTAGCCCCTAGTTTTTATCTAAATGGAGCGTCTCCTGATCTCAGCTCAAGACTTAAGACTGGTTGCCAGGTCTGCGTAACAAAACCAGCTTAATGGCATTCAAAACTAGCCCACAAACTCTATCCCAAATAGCAATACCGCCGGAAACCGCGGTCTTGACAACACGACTGGTCAAACTGAATTATGGTGGTAGAATAAATGGGTAGAACGGCGGTTAACCGTAGTAATAAAGCGGGCGGCGATTCGTGGCCAGATCTTTCTTTGATTGGTTAGGCAGGATGGATTTGAAAGAAACGTTCATAGTTTTACGTTACGCTGTGTATATCCCAAAGATCCCCAGTGTCATAAACCATAACGCTTAAAGTATCATTCAGACTAATACTCAACAGCAATACGATATGACCATGTGTTATCTGTTACTTTTCTCAGCGCTGATGAAGATGCACAAATCGAATTCGCTTGTGATTAAAGAATAAATACAAAATTGTAAGATTTGCTGGCTCATTGTCGTACATTTAAACAAAAAAACGTTTTCGCAGTCTCTAATAAGACAAAAAAATCGAATGATTTTGTATTCGGAACCCCGGTGTGTTTCTTTAAGAAGAACACTTGTTTCTTATATAAACTGTTTTTGCCGGCCAATGGGGCAGGTAGCGGATGTGTGCATGCGTACTCACAGCGGATGGAGGAACCGGTTGCGCACGCGCCTTGTCTGCAGGATCCAGCCCCTCCATGACATCCAACGGGAGTAACTGCTGCTGTTGCGCACACAAAAGAGTAGCAATCGTCAAATACATGATCCGCCTGATCCCTCAACCCTTTTCAGCCCCAAGGACTGCTAGACAATAAGCCGTTAAAGTGAAATCAACAGGCTTTAAGGACAGGAAAAGGAATATAACCATTATTTTGTGACTAATTTGAATTTGTCGATAATGAGGTTGATCAAGAGCACACATGCGGATGGAGAAAAGAAGCAGGAGCTGGCTCCTCTCAGAAACCCGTTTGTGCATGACTTAAGATTCACACCACTTCAAAAGCTGCAGGTATGGAGATATCTCATGATGGATAGTTGATGTAGACTGTGATCAGTGAGCGCCAGATGCTGGCCGTCTGCCTGTGTATATGCCATCAGTTCCTCTCCGGCCTGGTTAGATGAGTTTTCTTTCTGTGCTACATGTTGCACTCAGTTTTAAGAGCCTCTGGTAGGGTAAATGTTCAGCAAATGCACGTTTAATTGCAAAAGAAGTGTAATTAACACGTGTGTGTGTGTGTGAGAGAGAGAGAGAGAGAGAGACTGTAACGTGTTTTTTGTATGTTGTGTGTTTACGTAGATCTGCCCCATCAACTGGGGTTTTATATATTTTTTATATATATTTTAAGGTTCACTGCATCTGTAAAACAAAATACACACCATCACTAGAAAAGACTGTATGCTGAAACTGAAACTATTTAGCCAATGCTGAATATTTCCAAGTGGTACCTCAAAAAAGCCAATGCTGAAAATCAGTCAGTACATTCCTCTGTTACTGTTTATCTTGCCAAGCAGTCACAGTTTTACAGTGAGTTCAGGAGGTTTTTGTGAAGTACTCCAGTGTTTACCCTATTTTCCTTGCCACAGTAAAATCGACATAAATGTATTTGTAAGATGAAGAGTTGTTTTTTTTATTGCATGAACCTCGTGGTGAGGGTCTCACTTACTAAACTCAGCTCATATTATCATGTAAATTTGTGACTTAAATTGCTCTGTATGCAATATTTTTAGGGTATCAGCAGTCTTGACAAGGACTGCCAAGCAATTAACACACACTAAATACACCTCTCACAGATCCTTTAGCATCTCAGTGTTAAAGGCTTGCCTCTCAGGTCCCTGCTCTCGAAATCCTTTTAGTCTTCCATCTCTTCTGTGTCATTTGGACAGGGTCCTAACATGACACTGTCATTTATTCAGAGTTGACCTTATTTGTCATGATCCTATAATCACAGTCACATGTTGTTAGACACATTTGTAACTCCGAGATTTGTATAATAAACAGCAAGATATCCTTTCAGTAGCCACGTTTACACTTTTTGTCGTTACGATTGAAATCTTTTAGATTAAAACGTTCCGGTTTACTACTTGCATGTATGCATGTTACTACAAATGTTATCTAATACAATCTGTGTTTGTGTGCTGGCGCTTTCAATTTGAATAACTTATGACGTGCACATTTTAAATCCTGTCAGAATGGTGGCAGTAAGTGCACTGTTTAGGGTGCAAACCTCTTAAAAAGATTAAAACTAATGTGCTGTCAATTTGCAGCAGACATAACAGAGTAAAACAGCGGCCTCTAGTGATGGTGGCAGTGACATGAATAAGCACACAGTGTGAGTTTGAGTAGCTTTATGTGCAAGTGAAACGCTTATCCACGCTGTGAGTTATAGCTAAGCCTGTCATAAATGTGATCGTATGGCTCAAGTGAGTCAGTGGTCTGTTGTGTTCTGTTTACTGTGGGAAATTTTGTAACTGTGTTTGGACAGTAACTATCGTGAAATGCTTGAAATAAACAGAAAAGAGTAAAGAAATAAAGATAAAAATAAATAAACAAAGAAATAAAGAAATAAGAAATAAATAAACGCATGGGTAGGGATGACGGTTTATTGCAACTCGTAAGGAAATCCCTTCCCTCAGGCATTTTCCCCTTTAGGGATGCCCTCACGTTAGTGTTTTCATGTAACTGGGCACAGTTCGATCTCATGGCGCTGCCTTTCAGCATTCTGACGACTAGAGATTTACTGATATTTTTCCCGATATTTAAGCATTTTACCATAATCGGTTATCGGTTTTGTAATATCGGGTTCACAATAAACGCCGCCATCTTGTGGGTGCTTTGAGAATTACGCGCATGATCACCATTGCAGCACGGCATCTGAGGGGAAACAACAACTGCGTGCACAGGTAAAGTACACTTACTTGCTTTGCTATATTTAGTAAACTTTATTTAACATAACAGCTATTAATGCACAAATTAGATGTGTTACATAAATGACTGATATGTAGGTTATGCAGCTTGGCTCTAAGAAATAAAGACGAACTCACAGAGTCACGCAAGATAATCTGTCAAATCCTGTCACAATAAAGACGTAACTTTGCCTAAATTAAATAATATACAGCCATGAATAAGCACATGTTGTAAATAAAAGCGCTGAATTTAATTCTCTCTCTGTTGTCTACATGCTCATTATTAGTCTCGTGAAGTCGGAGTCACGAATGCTAAGATAAACCGTCATGTCCTGTTCCAATAAAGACGTAACTTGCCTGAATTAAATACAGCCACTAATGAGCGTCTATATGCTCATCATTAGTCTCGTGAAGTCGCTTCCATTTTGCTGTTCACTCACCGGGTTGATGCTCATGAAATGCTCCAGCACAGCCACCGCATATAACTTTTAACAAGATTCACTAAAACACCCTGAATTATATTAACATTTACTATATAACCATCATCTCGCTAATAAACATCTTCTAAATAAATATAACTAAGAAATTGAATGCGCTTTGTCAGCATGCATTTCATAATCTAGAACGACCAAAACGTTTTTTTTTTTAAACGTAATTGTGATATAACATATCAGAAATGCAATAAAAACGATGTTTTGTTTGTTATATTTCAATATTTCAGAATATTACTCAGTAAATTAACATTATCCAGCAAATTATTCTTCACTCTTTAGCCTATAAACGGCTTTATAAACCGAATAAAACTGTAGTTTAAAATGAAGTTACATTTCTGCAAAGTTGATATGACTCCTGTGCTATATTTATTTTGCTTATTGGTAATGTTAGTGTTGCTGCTCATGATTTTCATAAAATATTTTTATTGTTGTAATATGAATATTAAATTTAACATGAAAGACTGCTAACATTCAACACTTTTTTTTAAGATGACCAAAATAAAAAATAGACAGCAAAGTGAAGTATGGACTTCACTCAGTCATTGCCAGGGCTGGCAGTTTGCAAAGATTGCCAAATGAATGTAAGCATGAGGTCAAAATCTAAAACAACAAAAAATACCTCCAACCTGTGGACTCACCTAAAGATACATCACTCAACTATCTTTGAAGAGGCAAAGAAAAAAAGAGATGCTGAAGAGGAAAATAAATCAAGCCACGTTCAAGCTTCTCTTCCTATGATGTTTGATAAGCAGGCAAAGTGGAAGACATCTGATGTCCGCTCAAAAACGCTGGACAGGATGATTACTGAAATGATTGCTACAGACAATCAGCCTTTCAGCTTTGTTGAAAATAAAGGTTTTCAGAGACTCATGGCTACTGCAGAACCAAGATATACTCTAAAGAGTGAGAAGTTCTACCGAACAGAGGTGTTCCCCAGTATTCACAACAGTATCGTTGAGAAGGTTAAAGCACTGCTTAAACCTGATAAAGCAGGTTATAACTTGGCTTTCACCACAGACTGCTGGTCCGGTACAACTGAATCCCTAATGAGTCTCAC
>JAZGTJ010007149.1:0-23435 GCA_036877575.1 Botia almorhae
TTTTGGAGCTTTACAATGTTTTTATAGCATCTTATTTTTTATCTTATAGCATCTGATCTCATCTTATCTAAGAGTTTGTGTGCTGTCTTTTTTGGTAAAGACACATAAAACGTCGTGTTTTTGAGACTGGCACCAAAAGCCAGCTTGCATTATTAGTTTTAGAGTTTAGAGATAACCAGCCCACACACATACTGCGAAATAAACTTGGTAATGAGAGGTTACTGGTTATGTGAATATGCTTTAATGAAACATTACGCTATGTATTGTTTCTGTTTTAGTATCATTTTGATATTTTAGCAGTGTCAGTTTATTTTGAAGGGTGACTATATTTAATGAATAATGATTGTTTATTATGTCATGGGGCTTTGAAGTTACTCTTGTGCAACATTTGCCAGAGCATAAAATCTGTGGCCTGTGTATTCCCTCCAAAACTCAAAACCACTGCAGACCTCAAGCTATAACTGCCACCCTGCACTACCTCAGCCTAACTGTAAATATCAGTTTAGAGTTTTTTATCTTTTATACGTCACTTGTGGATATTTTTGCTTTTCTCCATTTAAAGAAGTTTTATTGAATCTAAAAAAGAGTAGTTTTTAATTAACTCACTTCTGAGGGCATCTATGAAAGTTCTGTCAGATGTTAGGCTTTCAGAATACTGTGAGAAAATCTCTCTGTGTTTTGACCATTTGATGTCTTTAAAAGAAAGAAGTACTTCACAGAATGTGTTTGTCATTTAGGAGGACGACTTCCAGGAGATGATCGGTGCCTCTCAGATGATGGAAAACCAGTTCGGTCACCTCTTTGATAAGGTCATTGTCAATGATGACCTCACGACTGCCTTCAGCCAGCTCCAGCAGACACTCAGGAAAGTGGAGACGGAGGCTCACTGGGTGCCAGTCAGCTGGACACACTCCTGAGGACAACAAAGGGCAAAAGATACCAGGGAAGAAAACCTTGATCAAATGAGGAGAAAAACTATGCGAAAGACTTTGTGAACTGTGAAAGATTTGACTTTTTGTTTGTATGTTTATTTTTGGCTGTAGATGGTAAGAGGGATGATATTTTTTAGGATCTTGGCACATGTGATGTGGTTTATCTGTTCTTGGAACAGTAAAGTAAATTCTTCAAGGTTTGTTTTTGTTTGGTCACGGTATAGCTGTGCTCAGAACGTAAGCAAACGTCCGCTTGTTTAGCAGCTGCCGAGTGTGTGTGTGTTTCAGACCGCCACTCAAGTGGTCTGGTGGTCATGACTGCTCCTTAGTGTATTTTTAACATTAGTTTATAGAAACCAAATGGATAATCATTATTTCTCAGAGGTCAAAGTTAAAGTTTTGCAGTTTTGTTTTTAAACTTGTCTGACTTGTGTGACACTCTGTAGCAACTACAGTACAGTAGACACCACTAATCTGAGAACATTAACCAGGAGAAAAGTCATGCTTGGAGGACCCAAATTGACTAAATTTAAATAGAAATGAACATTTTTTTGGATATTTTACCTTCAAGCCAGTTCCCAGTTATTGAGATTTATTTTAATTGAGTTCATGAACTGCTGTCTTATAAAAAAAGTCCTAAGAAACTACACATATAGTACCATAAATAGATCTGTTTGTCACTCCATCACAGTAGGTGGCGCTATAGCATCAACATGCTATTAACATTTTGCTTTAAGAGCCACAATAGTTAGAAACTCTGCCACTCTGTACACTCATATTTTGAACATGATTTATTGGTGAAAGGAGAGACAACACTAAATAAACAATTTAATAAATGTAATAAATAAACGATCAATGTTGATAAGGCGTCACTATATTTTTGTCAAAATTGTTTTCTAATTTTGTGTTAAGGTTGCGTTGGTTTTCAGTCAGTGTCAATCTCTCCCTCTTCATTATGTACTGTTACTGTATTCGGACTGTTGTTTAGTCCCACATTCACTCTGTAGTCTGTAGGCTTTCACATTGAGGCACACTGAAGCCTCAGATGAACCTTGTGGAAGTCTACTGTACTCTGTAGTCATCTCAACAGTTCATGTACCCGTATTTCATGTGTTCTGTCCATAATAATTACGACCTGTGCCGTTGCAAAACATCTCTTACTCCAAACGGACATTAAAAATGTCAAGCAGTGATATTGGACTGCAGACTTTGTGTCCCTAATCATCATCCAGTGTTTTCTCTGTTAGTTCCTTCACGTCAGCAGTCTCGAGTCTTCAGACACAAAGGGCCGGTGTGATGGACTCATTGCTCAGAACGGGAATCTTACCGTCTGATGAAGTGCCAAAACAAACCAGCAGTCGACACAACATTCGCTAATCCCCCAGCTCCCCCTCTGTCACACAGACCTGCCGCTGCTGCTCAGAGCTGATAGTGAGGAGAGAGAAACGCACAGATGAAAGACATGTAGAGAAAGAGAGAGAGAGAGAGAGAGAGAGATGGATAGGATCTAGGAGTGTAGCTGATCAGAAAGAGGTAACAATGTTTTCTGTGAGTGAAGAAACCGACTGTCTCTCTTCACCCACTACATTTATCTTAGTAGGTTTCTCTTTTTCTTCTAAATAGAGTTTGTAGTCTTTAAAGCGCTCATAGTTTTTTGGGAGGGACTACAAAACTACATTTGCTACTGTGATGCTAACATGCCTGATGAATCAGACGACTGTTACAATCTTTATGTAGCTACTTGTTACCGTCTGAGATATGATTGTGCCATATTTATGTTGTACAGCAAATCATGAAAGGCTCTTGAAGTTGTTACTCACAGACCTTATTTTACTAAAAACCCATTTAAAGTTCATGAGGGCACCCACAGAGAATTAGCCTTCCTGGTCTACAAATGTACAATGTGACTGAACAGCTCTGTTAGAAAGAAAAGCAAGGACACAATTAACGAGAGAAGACACGAGCAAACAATACAAGCGACAGAACAGAGAACTTCATTCTAAATCATATTTACCAGCCACAAGTCTACATACCACAGTAATACGTTTCTTAACACATCCTTGCTCTCGTTTCTCCTTTAATACTGTCAAACACAGGATATGCGTCACAGGATCGCCAATCTGGTGAAGCGTGGGAACGCTGAGCTGTTGTAACGCTTGCCTCAGGATGTGTTAGTCTGTGTCAGGTAGAAGCCATTATACCGCCCTCCTCTGATTAGCAGCTTTGTCACAACAGCCCCATCAGAGAGCCAGTGCCACTTACAAACATGACGGCGCTCGGCAGGTTTGGCAGGAGAGGAGTGAGGAAATGAGAGAGGGAGACGGGCCGGTGATGGAAAGACACAGCGTCTACTTTAAACCTAATGACCGCTGGTGCCGCCGCGCCTCAGCACTTGTCTGTCCGAGGTTGTGAGCATTGTGGTGAGAACGTTCAGATGCCTGTCTCACTTAACACCCCCCTGATCTCTCAGAGTGAGATGATGGGGTTAAAAAGCCAGCAGCCCCTCCTAATCCCTCCTGTTCATTTCATCTGCAGAGTGATGAACTGAGTTCCTGCACATTTGCGTGTCAGAGGTTCTCAGGGTTCTCAGAGTACCTGGGCCTCTTACGATGGTGCCACACTTGGTTTTTTCGCAAAGAAATGAAATACACATAATGCTTCTGCTTGCATCTGTTTCTACTCGGTATGAAGGTACTGGGGGAAGAATCTGTGTCTGGTATGTTTGATTAACCCTTTGTACTTGTAGATATTTCTGTGTGTGCTTTCAGTGTTGCATCAGTTCGTTTGGTTTTCTGTCTTGGCTCAGAGTAGGAAAGACAGGAAAGCATGTCACCAGATTAGGTTTCTATCACACTGTCATTAGTAATCACCCGGTTCTGCAGACCTAAAGCCATTCAGCTGCGTCATCTGAATGGAAGAACAATGTTTTAACTTTACCTTCGTCTCCTCTCTGACTGTTCTTTCCAGTTATAGTTTGTTATATCCGGTTTATTCCATATGTCGAAGATTAAGTGAATCAACTCAACTGATTTAAGATTATATACATTATCTTTCCATTCCACTGCCGTCTCCAGAGTATGACGTCATCTTTAGGTTCTGTAAATCACAGTGTGACTCACGGTGAAGGTGGGGGATCGGCAGAACTCAAACCTTCATTTTCCGTTCTGTTATAAAGAGTCTCTCTTTCATCCGTACCTCTCTGTCCAAGCCTTGTGAAGCACGTATGTCCATGACTTTATTACTCTCCTCTGTAAATCTCCATCAGGTCATCTGACTGAGGAACATGAAACCTGTGATCAGAACTGAGACAGTCACCATGTAGCGAGACAGTCAAGTTCCGCAACGTTTCCGAAACGTTCCCCCCCCTGCTTCAGAAACCATTAGAGGAACATGATGGGAGCCTTTCTCCTGATATACAAACACACCCTAATCATTCTGATTTAAAGATCAATCTGAGGTTGGCTGGCCTCTACTTCCTGATCTCGACCCGTCCATCCTGTGGGTGTGATAAGTCTGTTCCTCAGTGGGCTGGATGAGATCTACAGAGCAGTGGGGGGGTGGACGCGTGGGTGGGTCACAGGGGTGAGCGGGTCTCTGCGCTACTGCTTAAAGTTTGACATTTCTCCAGAAAGAGAAGAAATCTCTCTCGCTGTTCCTCGGTCCTTTGAATACACATTTCAGTGATTTCACTGAAAAAGCTCAAGGAAAGAGGTTTCTGTTCGTACTTAAAGCTGCAGTCTATAACTTTTCTAGGGTTTAAAATGAACAAAAAACAGTTATTGAGCATGTATATGACAGATCAGTGTCCAAAACCATTTACAATAAGTTTATCATTTATAGTTTAAGCTGTCGGGTCTGATTTCCTGGAAAATGCCAGTTTGGCTTCATTTGACATAAACATATATAAAGTATGTAAATTAACATATGGAATAAGAGGCGAAAGTTACGGATTACGGTTTTAAAGTGCTCCATAGTTTGTTTGTTTGTTTTTATTGGTGGCGACTGAACACATAAGTTCATGGATGGTGACACAATTCGGTCTGGCTTGTTAATACTTTGTCTTCATGCTCTGTGTCTGCGATGATTTTCAGGGTCTGCTGTTTTTCTCATCGGACCGTAGAGAGACAAAGAAAAGGGTAAGAAGAGACAAAGAGGAAAGATATAAAAGTGAAGACCAGAAATCAAGGGTGGTGGAGTGGGCAGAGGATGGAAGAGAAGAATTTGGTTAAAAAGCAAGTAGAGGAACGACTTTCTCCTTTATTTACTGTATTACTGTATGTCTGAGACCTCAGCAGGTCTGCATCACTTCTAACAGTTCTCAGAGAAGGAAATGGATGTAGATATCTCAAGTAAATGATGTCACCACTACGGCACTCTGGGTGTGTGCACTAAGCATGCAGTGTGAATTGAGAAGCTGGGAGGTCAAAGGTCATTTACTTCACTTGATAATCAGCAACGTTCCAATCGCACGCAGAGTTGAGACGGGGTTCAGGGCTTCGTCTGCTAAAAACATAATGACAACGTTAATGGAACAATGAGGCGTTACACTGATCATGTGTAGACAGTACACAGGGGAGCCATGACAGTGTAAAGACAGGCAGGCGGATGGAATGCTTTGACTTTAACGGCTACACACAGACTGCTTAGGGAAATCATTGAGAATGTTTAGGGAATGTATCAACAATGTTTGCAGAACCATTTGGCAGAGCCTTGAGAATATCATAACCCGTAGGCTACCAAGCCAAGACACTCCCTGTTTTCTTAAACTCTGTCTCACTGCTCTCAGTGGAACCCCTTCACCTCCAGCATCAGCTCTGCTAATTATGTGACCAGAACAAACACACTCACAGTTATTAGAGACAGTGAGAGTCGAGGGGCCGCGAGGGGCCAGATCACGTGAATCTGCGATTATAACATCAGTCACCATTTTAAAGGTCTTGGGCGTTCAGCTGGTTCTTGTTCCTCTATTACATTACCTTTCCCTCAGTGTCATAATATTTACCTCTTGCCTTAAATTGATCAGATTCATATCCAGTAGTCATTTTTGTGTGTAATACAAGACTACTAAATTAGTGCAATTAGATATCCAGGAGCTTGCTTAGCATCACGGGGGAAAACTGGTCTGCAGTAGAGCCCAGCATTACACCCAAACTTCCTAAAGAGAAATGCTTGAAAACAACTTAAAGAGAATCAAAGATCGGTTCGTTTTTTTCTGTTTTATTTCCGTTGCACAATGGAAATGTTCACAGGAGACTGCACCTTCTCAACACAGTTTGGAAGCATAAATGTGATCTGCTTCAAGACTGGCCCCCAAAATTACACACACATACACATATACAAACACACACACACACACATTGGGAACAGTGTTTGTTGGTGGAGACTGTCTGTCCTCAAACTTTGACATGTCAACACTTAAGGAAACTGTGACACTCGCAATCATCATCAACCAACAAAAAATTCCCATACAGGTTATACACACATACACACACGTGTGCACACACACATACACACTCAGCGAGTCTGTGCACAAATTTGTGGTTTAGCAAACTTGTCAGGTTTAACATTACACATGCTTGGTGCAAATCGGCCACTGTTGCCTCACAGGAGAGATTGGCGCCAAATTTCAGTGGACTGTGAGTTTGGTCTTGGGTCCAGGTGTGTGTGTGTTTCAATGCAATATTATTTCTTACTTTTGTTTCTAAAATCAGACCATCTTAACTGGTCACATGAATATGTTGTGTTTCCAATGCCGGTCTCCATTATGTCATACGAATGTGTTCCCACCAGGTTTCTTTACTAGCAAAACTTCCTTGATTAACCAAGTTAGACTGGTATTACCCAGGGCTGTGTCAGACCCAGCTGGTCTAGTCAGCAGGAATCTTCTCATCTTCAGCTACTTTCAGGATTGCAACTCTTCCATGTACAAGACAACATGAGATCAGAGTGGTAAATGCGAAGAGAACCCGTTTGATTAGCAGAGGAAAATAGCAAATGCCTAGCTAACATTGTATTAATGTTATTGTTTGGCTTTAAGAATGTTAGATATGGCAAGAGCTTTTCTGATAACTTTGAGAAAACTTTAGCCAACGTTCTGAGAATGTTCCCTGTTAGCTGGGTGTAGCAGGTTGTCCTAGCTGACTGCAAGCTAATACTGTAGCTCTGAGCATTGCATGTGTCCAACAGAATCCTGCATGGCCCGGGGTCTCTCTTTAACTCTTAAGAGGTTGTCATCAGCTCCAAACATTTAAAGGCTGTCACTCATAAGAGAACTCATGTAACACACAATCAGCACAAACACAACATAAAAGAAGCTTTTCCCCTGACGTGAGCCTGGAACCACTGAAGCACTAAATCCTGACCTGCAAGGAAAAATCTCTCTTAAAAGTAAGGTGCTGTGAAATGCATGCGAGAGCAGTCGCATTTAATTAGGCCTAAAGAGGCAGATGTTACGCACGTTACTCTGATGCGATGGAGTGAGGGGAAATAAAAGCCTTTTAGTCTTTGCTCAGGTAAAGCAAAAGCAGACGTTTTAAATCCAGGGTTTTCACGCTGATGGAAAATGTGTCATTTGTAAAAACAAAATCATAAATTTGGGGCCTGGAAATGACACGGGAATTAATACAATCTAAAACAAAATTGCTATTGTTAATAGAAATATTTCTAATTATGTGCAGTTCTGAATTATTTCATGTAGACTTCAACGGTGAATTCAATACTGTTGGCCTGGAAAGTCTTGGAAATGGATTAATCAAAAGAGGTGAGAAACCCTGTTCATTTTGAGAGAGGGCACGAATACAGGCTTGCTCTGCAATTATACATGTCAAAGCGTCATGGCCTTTCTCATGGAAATCTAGAACACAGCACATCAGCTCTAGAAAATCAGGAGGCATGGCAAACTGTTGGCCATGAATACTGTGTCTCAGTTTTGGAGTTTTGGAACTCCGGAGATCTGCTCTGTAAGTTGCACCCATCGCCTGAGGATAGCGCGATCACACGTACGGTTCTGCCATTACTTCAGCGCTTTTTGGCACGCTTGTTCCGCTCAGCCTAATCCTCTACCTGGCGTCTGTGCTGAGGTGCTGGGGTTGGGGTACTTTTGGATCAAGGGCATTTTTCACAATTGGCTTTGAACAGGCCTTTGCTGTTAGCAAGCATGGCGGTGGTTGTGATCTGACACACACACACACACACACACACACACACATGTATGATCTTCTGTTTTCTCTCTTCTCATGGGTTTTCCTCTTTATCTCTCCTCCCACTAAATTACATGAATGGTGCCAGTGTTGGGCTTATTAGGACCTTCACTCTTAACCAGTGACCGTGTTAGACAAACAGCCCAACACCGCACCACCCTCCAGCAGTTTTCACCACATGGTAGACAAATACCCAGCAGCATCTGTGTGTGTTCATCCTGCGAGACAGGAGGGCAGGGGAGAAAGGGAGAGAGAGAAACAGAGGAAGAGAACGAGTCTGTGATATTTGCCCACAGAGTTTATAAAACAGAAGTCAAGCCATATTAAAACACACGGCACGTTACTGCCAGGGGCCGCGCCAAACCCTGACAGCCTCTCTAGACCGCACTTTCAAAATAATAATTACACTGCGAGAGAGAGGAAAGTACATTGAGATCTGTGCTTCAGCTCAAACACAAGTGACTTTAAAACTGTGGAAGCACCAGTTATCAGCAGGAAAGGTGAGTGTGGGCGGAGAGCCAGACCCAGAGAGTCGTCTTGGGTTGGGGATCCGGGGAACAGAGGCATGTAGTGTGGAATAAACCGAGAACTGTTAGATGGATGATTTGGGGGGGATAGACAGGTCCAAAGGTTAAAAGTTAGAAAATAATAAATGGGTCCATTAAACGGTACCAAAAACTACCTGCTTGAAACAGGTAGATATGACTTGACTGGAGTGCAGTTAATAGATCATAAAAACAAAAAAAAAATGGTTGTCTTTGCCAAATTGTATCATTATTGCACCAGTTATCTAACATTATTCTGTCGTTTGAGTAATGATTTGTTTCCTTTGCATGTTTTTTGTACATTTATATTGATTATGATGAATAGGGTTTATAGAACCACTGAGGTTCTAAAGACATGGTTCTTTATGGAACTTTAAAAAAGGGTTCTGCTATTGTTACAAGTTGAAGCTTTTTTGGTGCTATTTAGAACCACTTTAGTCCGAGTGGTTGTCATCTTGCATGTTTTGAGCATGTGCTACATCATTGCAACTCTACTATGTAGGTGTTTTATATTGTCAAATTTAGCAAATATTATATAGTTTGAAGAACTGAGATTTTTTGATGTTATGAAATTAATTCTTTTCTGTGGTAGCAGGAAAAATCAAATGGTCTGGTGGATAATATTCTGAATATCTGTCTTTCCAAACAGTTGAAAATATTCAGTGTTGTAATGATATGATTTGAGGTTTTGGTGTTGCTTGATCAGCTTATTTCATATCTAGCAACACGTCTGGTCGATTCTCTTGGATGTAGTCAGAGGAAAGAGGGTTTTGTTCAACAATGATGAAAATAGTAAACAAAAAGAGCAAAAACACCCCCTCCTACTGTCACAAAGAACCATTATTGAGTTTTGACCACAAATCCATATATTTATTAAACTCTTTGTAGCATCTATATTTGACAGACGGTGTCGTGCTCCAAAGAAAGCACAGAGCACAGCAGCTTGACACACACACACATCACATGAAAGCCACAATTGTAGGTTTAGAAGTGGGCCAGCACTGAGCACTGATATTCATTGTTACAGAGAAAACATTTTGACGTATCTGATGTTGTTTTCTCAGCAGAGAGAGAAAGTTTAGTGCAAAAATAATTGACTTTATTGCCTCCATTTTATAGCACGGGCCCTTACGAACACCCAGCGCGGTGAATTGTAATGTGTTTACCTTTCAGTGAGTCTTCTGGAAGCGTTGGCTTGGATTCGGGATCTCAAGTTTGTGTTTGTCACATATAGACAAAAGTTATGGCTGTTATTTTAGAACGTGAAAAACTCAAGAGATGGAGAACAGGTCGGTATAACGGAACGAGAACATTTAAAATCTGAAACCTTTCAGGAAGTTCCGTTTATTTGTTTTGTTTTATCCGCAAAACTCAAAGGCCGATGTGGTCGCGCCGACAATAAATTTCGCGTCTGTTTGTTTTTGCCACTGAGTTTCCATGAAGGTTAGTGAAAAATAAACATAAATCAGAAAACTTTACAGCTCTGTTTTAATCAAAAAAGTAAAAATAAAATAACAGCAGGTGCAAAGCAGCAACCCAGTGCTGTTTAACAGTCTGTTCTTGCAATATTAATATCTATCATAAATCATAACTAAAATCTCCTTAAATCGCCATAGCTGCTTTGACAGTCCTGGAAGGGGTGGATGGGTTTAACTTATTCCTGCTAAACTGAGACGAGTTGAGCGTACAGCAGCCGTGAGTCCCATCATATGGCGTTTCGTAAACGTATTAATGTACAAAGATCTTATTCTGTCTACAGCTGAAAATAAATTGCTTTACTTTGGCACCCATTTCCCTCTATGTGTCTGCTTGTCTAGCCTGTCAAGCCATTGTAAGGCTTTAAGCATTTTTGCATTAGTTCACACACGCACACGCATCTGCTTACAAGAACAATCTGCTTACAAGAACATGTACGTTTATTATTTAAGTAAAGCTTGCAGCTGAGAAGTAGCATGATGGACGTCTCGTTCCCTCCTCCCCATATACTTTTATCTCAATCCTTCCACTCTGGCTGATTATTCTTTGACGAGTATGTGACAGATGGTGCAGGTGTTCATGTCTGTGACCGAAGTCACCTGCTGCCTGTGCAGTTTAACTGAGCTGTTGACCTGCTGTTGACTTACATCCCTGTGCAGTAAAGACAGTAGAGTCATGCCCACACGCCCCTCAGAGTTTTAAGCCATGTGCATTGTAAAATCCCCATGAACTGGTTGAACTAGTGTTTCGCATTTTTTATTGCAACCGAAAGTCTGGACATATTATCAAAGGACTGTGTCCCTCCCCCACAGCCAATAGGCTTTCTAAGTTTAAGTCACGGCTATGATTTGCTAGTCAGAAGAGGGAGGGGCATTCTTATTCTAAAGATCTAGATTTCATTGGACAACATGAGTGAGTGCAGTATGAGTCATCAATATTTTTGGTCTGTAATCCTGGGTATACAAGAATGTAAATTTTAAATGTGTATATCTGATAAAAGTGGATTTTGCCAACATTTTGGAATTCACTAACGTAGATGACCTCAAAACATGGATTACAGGACACAAAACTATTAAATCAAGATTTTAATTCATGCACCCTTTCATGCAAACAAAGACTAAACCTTTAATCTAAATAGGTACACACTTATAAAGTGTTTGTTTATATAGTTACTTACTTTTGTCTTGGGTTATGCAAGTTCCTGAGGGTTTTCCTTCAGAATGACTGTATCGCAGCCCTGCAGGACCACGGCGTTACTACATCAGGTTGCCCACACAACTCGTGTGTATTTCTACCCGAGCTCTTGTTAATGGACTGTTATGAGAGTGAAAAGTGAGCTGTGGACGGATGCAATCACAGCCCGCATGCTTTAAGACGAAGGCGCGCCTCATAAATCTCCTGCAGTTTGTTCCCGCTTCAGCTCAATCAGCATCTCTGCCGGGCTGTTCCAGACGCCGCCTTTGTTTATTATGCAGAGTCTGACTCAAAGGAAGAGAGAGTTAGAGGAGCTAACAGGTGCTTCTGTTTGTTTGAAGGAAGCTCTGGTGCTCCGAATCGTTGAGCCTCCCCTTCATGTCTTAACTCACAGTAATTAGTACTGCTAACGAAAGCACACAGTGGATAAAAGCATGTACCAAATACTTACTTTCACATCTGCCAAATGGTTACGTTTCAGGTGTTTTTGTTTTGTACAGTAAGATTCTGGTATGTTTCTCTGTGGAAGCTCTGAAAATGCCCATGTTTCATACCACCAGACAGACATGATTAAACGGAGCAGAAACCTTGTGGAAATGCTTTTAAATGTCTGTGTAATACTAAATGGATGGGGAAATTCTTAGGAAGGAGCGTCTGATGTGTAGCGAGAAGTTAAATCATTAATTCAGTAACACAAAAGTCTAAAAAAACGCCATTTAAGTGAAAAGCACGTACATTTCTGTGATGTTGACCTCCAGGCCATGTTCAGTTTTGGTTCGGTTGAAAGCTTATGAGTGAGGCCTATGAGACTTCAATCCAGCGTGAATGATTCAGCCCCGCATTAACTTATTTTTCAGTGGCTGTACGGTGAGGATCAATGAGGAAATTCAGTCTTTGCTGTGCCTGTGTGTAATTTATGCCAAACCATACAGCACAGTGGTTCCGTTGGCACGCAACCCTAGAAAGAAAACAAACAGATGATATTATCCAAAAGCCTTTAAATCGCTCTGGCGCGTTTGTTTTGGACTCACATGTGCAACAACATGGAGTAAAAATGTTGATGATTTATATACATGATATTGTTTCCTGTTCAGACAACAGGCAATAGAAAATTAAACGCATGTAAAACAATTAACCATTTACAATCGCAAACAAATTCCAAACGCTTTTCTCACGGCGGTTTTTGACCCTCTTTGCTCTCCGTTGTTTGATCGTCTCTTAGCAACGCAGCCCGTAGTTTGTTTCTATGGTAACGCGGTAACTGACAGGAACACCGACCGGCCAAAGTTAGTGAGCTTGACAACATATTCGAAGAGGAAGAAACTGTGATAATATATTTACAAACGTTGCGCAGGCTTGTTCAGTCACGTGTGTTGGTGAGTAACAGCTCGTCTTATAATTTATTATATCTATTTAAACGCGTTATTCTTTATTATAAAACTTCCATTGAAAACAATGATGTACGTGAATGCTGCACATATTTAAATGACTTTAACCTGCTCGTGTTGTTGAACATCGTTAACTTCATTGTTCTGGTGGTTTACTGCTCGGTTAGGGTCCGACATGGGGGTGACACTGTCTCGGGCAGTTCAGTGGGGCAGTTGTGGAGCGGGTACGCTGGAGAATACCCCGCTGAATAAAGCGTTACTCACTGAAATCCTGCTCTTCACGGAGGAGTTCGGCGCCAGACACCCGCAGGAGGCTCGACTCATATTCAGCGAGCCGCTGCAATGGAAAACATCACTAAACGCGTCTGATTTCAAAACAGAGTATGACATCAGGTAACAGTGCAGAACACTCCCAGCGCCCCCATTACAACCATGAGAACAGCGCACCAGTCACTTCAGAAAATTAAATGCGTTGAAATCCTTCTCATTGTTCTATTGGAAGTAACTATAACAGGCCAGCTGGCCATTCTGGGTTGTAAGAACGTTCCCCGAACGTTTTCATTAAGAAACAAACGTTAACGTTATTGTCAAAGTTCTAAGAACGTTTAGACGGTGTATGAACGTTATTGTTTGGTTATAACAACGTTATTTAATTCTGTAACTTCATCCACTAACATCTTAAGAAAGCTTGATGACTTTGAGAAAACATCTGGAGAATGTTAGCCAACGTCCCGAGAACGTTCCCTGTTAGCTGAGAGTGAATGTAGTCCAGATATTGAATTCATTAAGTCCCGTTTAGTGAGTGACTGCTTAAACTAGTTAGTGAATCTAACTAGTTCTTTGTAGATCTTTGGTTAATTCTCTGCTGTCTCTTTCTCAGCGGTGAATCAGTGACGTCTCAGGAGTCGGATAAAGATGGCCGCCCTCTTCTCCATCTCACCCCACCTGACATCACAGTGAGCACATTTTACCACCTCTCCAATCTTCTGCAGCTGACCGAGGACAAAAAGATGAGGGAGGTTCAGGCCTGTTTGGAGGGTAAGCTGCCCATGAAATAACAATACTCTCTTTTGTGTATTCTTTCTCTTTTTTGACTATTGTCACGCTTTCCAAAAAGTTAAAATAGTGGCGCTTTGGCAGTCCAGGGCATACGTTTGTTGAAGATAAGGGAGACGTTTGTTCTGTATTTTTGAAGCAAACAGAGTCGATTTCCGTCTACATTATTTCTGTTTTTCATTCAAATAGTTTCTGAGATGCTTCCTGCAGCTTTTGGCTGTTCCAAACGTTGGAATAAATCTTGTGATGAAGAATGATGAAAGATAAATGAAAGTTTGTATTGTGCGATGAGCAGCTGTGAGTAAATGTTTATGGTCACTCAGCTAACAGAGACCCACTGATGAAGATCCTGGGTTCCAGCTCTACCACAGTGGAAGCAGAAGACCTCCTGAAGGACGCAAATGAGGATGAAATGAGCGAGGAGAAAGAGTTTGAGATCAAGCTGTTAAACATCCTGAAGCAGCTGGACACAAATCTGCTCAATATTGCTGTCAGACAGATCACAAGGTACACAGTCTTCCTATTTACAGTATAGCATATTTACATTATAGTATATTTACAGTACTGTATTTACAGTATAGCACATTTACAGTATAGCATATTTACAGTACAGTATTTACCGTATAGCATATTTACAGTACAGTATTTACCGTATAGCATATTAACAGTATAGCATATTTTCAGTGCAGTATTACCTGTGTAACATATTTACAGTACAGTATTTACAGTATAGAATATTTACAGTACAGTATTTACAGTGTAGCATGTTCCTATTTACATCACTGCATATACTGTACACGGCCTTTGGCCATAACAATCAGTCATGCTCTGTATCTTAAACATCTCATCATTCTCTCCTTATTGTCAAATCTCTGAAGACTGAAAAAAAATGTGTCTATGCATTTAACAAGTAAATGCTTTTACTATGAATTATCTACAGTGTGTAAATATTTATTCATAAATTGTTGTTATTGGACAACCTATTGAACCGTTTGTGTTTTTGTTCTATGTTGTGTGTATGTGTGTGTGATTGCCCAGAGAGGGCAGGCTGAGCCCAGCAGCTGTTGATATGGAGGTAGATCAGTTGAAGAGGTTTTGTGGAACAGGAGAAAGCCGGGTGCTGAAGTCTGTGAGCTACACATCAGGTCTGCATTATCCTCTTCTTCCCTCTCTCCATCTTTTCTGCTTAATCTCTCTGTGTCACTCACTCTCAGACTCATTTTCGCTTTCAGTCAGTCTTGATTCTCTCTTGAGTGGATGTTGGGAGCAACTGGCTGGAGATGTCCAGTGTGAGTGCGTCTGAGTGTTTGTTCAGTCAGTTCTTGTGCAGGGGATCTTCTGTCTTACTTCTGCACATGTGCGCATGTGAAAAGCTGGAAGAAGACGGATTTATCAGGCCTGAATACAATAAAACAAAATGTTTTAATAATATTTGTGATAAATGTGACACCGTGGAGAGAGTGTCTTATTGCAGCTCCTCAGAGACGTTTATATAAAAGATCTCTATCATAACGTTCAGGAGATCTCCGCTGGAAGACTGCGCACTGCGTACTGACCACCAGTATTTTTCCTTCTAGATTCAACAAACGTTTTATAACTGTCACAACATTTTGTTTTTTTCGTCCCAGAATTCCATCTGTCTGTCTTTCCATCTCTCTCTTCCGTCTCACTCTCTAAACCTCCACAATTAGTGGGCAGCGCTGGAAATCTTTTAAACGTTAAAGCCTCAGCAACATGGAAACCATTACATACATCAGATTTCAGTTTACAAAGAGATCCATCAAGTCATCTAGTCTCCCGAAGGAGAACAGGGCAGATTTGCTGTGCCATAACAATCAACTGTTTTTGGAAAGAGGAGCGCGCCCTGCAGATTTTAAATGATGGATGTGGCTTCTTTTGAAATATGTGTCCCTGTATGACGGGTTAAACTGGAAGCTTCTATGCAAATAGAAGAGGGGATGAGCAGGGCGGTTTGGAGCATGTGGAAGTGTCAGCGGGGGTTTTTGGAGAAGGGTGATTTATTTTGGGGTGATGCATGCAGCAGCTCGGCCCCTGAAGCGCGATCAGTCGCATTTGCTGGCAGGCTGCATGCAGGGAGTGTTCATCTGCCATCATTTACCTTCTAAAACTGAAGTTTTATTGCGAGCTTTCACTGGTGAGAGGTGACAGCAGTTCACTAGTCTAGCTTTTGACTTGATCTTCCTTCTGTAAATCGAGCTGCACAGGTTGGGTTGTATTTTTATTTTATGATCTGTATTAAACTACAAGTCCACAACATAAAGTCCAGAATAACATTCATTTATTAGCATACATTTTACAAATCCAAACAGTTGTATCATCTGAGTTGTTTTATTTTGTTAGATTAGTGTTCCTGTGGTTCAGTTGGTTGAGCCTTGTGTTAGCAGCGCAGGGGTTGTGGGTTCGACTCCCAGGGAACCCACATACTGATCAAATGCATAGCCTGAATGCACTTTGGATAAAAGCGTCTGCCAAATGCATAAATGTAATGTGGGGGGGCCAGTAATAATCAAAAACCTAACTGGTCAGCCATGCCTGCAGAAAAATGCTGCCTGTTGTCCTTTACTAAGTCAGTGTGTTAGTGCACATTTTCAGAAGACCATCTTGTTTCTTCTGGATGACCCTACAGATTATGTGTTTCCAAATGGTTGCCGCTCTCCTCCCTGGAGACAGATGGATGGAGAGATCTGCTCCCTCATAATTGAGACGTGTGACACAGAGCCCGCACTCTTCATCACGTGCAGCACTGCCGGGGTTTTCCTCCATGAGGTGAGAAAGCTGTCAGGAAAGTAATAACAGTCATTTGGTGACTCAGTTTTGGATTGTTCTCAGTGCTCAAGTTCTGTCTCTCATGGGAATATGTTGTAGTGAAACACATTAACACAAAATGATAGAATTCGGCTTCGTCTGTCGTCATTAATCAGCATCAAATGAGAGAATCACGCTTTTGATAATGTCTCTCTGTACCATGATTACAATTAGCGTTCTCAGAATGTTGGCTAATGTTCTCTAAAAGTTCTCTCAAACAATTTCTTGCAGTATTGTTAGTAGATCTTTTTAAATACTTTATATCACATATATATATATATATAAAACAATATTTTTCAGTTGTTAGTGTGACGTTTTGAGAAAACTGGACCTAAAAAATGGATCTAGAAAACTGGGCGGTTTGAACGTTCCCAGAACATTTAAAAAACATTTTAACATTTTTGTTACTGAAAGGAAACGTTAGGTAAATATCCTTACAATCTTAAACTGTTAGCCGTTGAGGTTGATAGTCTAAACAGGGCACATGCAAGCAAGCCTGACCTGAGCACACAGCAGATGGAAATTAACGTATCCAATCGGAATGCTAAGCGATGCACGATGGCGTTTCTGAATCTGAAACGTGTCAGCTTGTCAGGGGAACTAATTTTGGTAGATAATTTTAACATACACAATGTGCTCCTAATGCATTTGAAAGGTTTGGTACACACACACTTTTCCAAAACATGAGGTAAGCGAAACAGAAAAGTGAGAGGTGACAGTTATGCGGCTGTGTTCCAGTTCTGTTTCTCCGGCTATGTTAAGTGTTTTAAAGACGCCATGCAGAAATAAAAGAGCGTGCGATTAATCAGAGGCAACAGTGAACACACCACCACGTCCTCATTAATATTCAGAACACTTTAACAAATCAAGAACCTTTCCTGTGGGTCTGCCTGTCCTCGCCTGTGTTCTGTCAAATGCTTTCTGACACTCACCTGTTCACTGTAACCTTGAGGTCAGGCTGAATCGGCTGTACATGACAGTGATGCTAATTGTAGAGTTTAGACATTTAATCAGAACACTTCACCGCTCCCTTCGAGATTAAATGTTCGAATTACAATTATTTCTGTGCATATTTGTGAAGCTGAAGGAGTGTGTGTTTTACAACATGATTCCTGTGTCATTTGAGACAGCCGTTGTATTCCAACACGCGCAGCCAAATGTACTGATACACCACTGGGACGAAACCGATCTCTCTGTTTACATTCACATCCTGATTTGGATTTACAGGGAGTCAAAGGGGAAGCAAGTGAGAACTCAAACAAGAGGAAAAGTGATGTCTACAAAGACCTCGTCACGCTGCTGAAAAACAAGTCGCCCCACTTCGCTGAGGCAGTAAGTGAACAGGTATTGTTTAACACCACATAGGAATACAAAAAAATCGACTTGCATCATATTTAAAAAAACTATTATTTTTTACTTTTTACTTCCTTCAAACGAGTGTTGTGGGTTTAATAGAAGTTACGTTTGTAAGAATGTTTCCCCAACCTTTCCATTAAGTAACAAAAAAGTTATTTTAAATGTTCTAGGAACATTCAAAACATGCAGCTCTTTAGACATTGTATTAACACTATTGCTTGGTTATAAGAACATTCTAACTTTTTTTTACATTTTGAAAACGTCTTTAAAACGTTCCACTAACTACTGAAAAAATAACATTTTCCATATATTTCCATATTACGTTAAAAGAGATCTACTGCACTGCAGGAATGTTTTGATAACGTTTAAAGAACATTAGTTACTACATTCTGAGAACGTTCCCTGTTTCCAAGGTTTATCACAACACTTTGTTGTGATTCAAAACATCAAACCAAGGGACGTCTTAAATCTAATTTTTCTAATAATCAACATTATGCAACAAGCGCTATCGATTGATCTGAAATACGGAACCCAAATATTCCTTTAAAAGCTCCAGATGGCAGTTTTTGAACACATGACAGAGTTATATCATTATAGCATTTGCTCCACACCACATGGATTTGGATGAGCTCACCATGTTCTGTGCAGTCTTAAGATCAGAATTACATAATTGACAGTTACGCACTAATCATCAAAAACATAGAACCTTCTAAAGCGTTTTCCACATAACTGTGGCATACTTATATAATCAATCTCCTGATCTTCAAATGAACATCAGTGCTCAGATGGTAGATGCAGCGCTTCTGTCGTCCCCACAAGGCACCTGAGCTGGAGATGTTCTCCAGTTCTGACAGAGCTTGGAGCTTGATGGTGGTGGTCTGGAGCACAGAGTCTGAGTGCTCATCAGAAACAGATGATATCATGCAGTGAGGAAGCCGTGCTCAGACAGACACGTGCAGCCAGAATCGAATGTTAGCTGTCTCGAAAAACAAAAGACAACAGGTGGAAGCCAAAAATGTCATTGTCACCAGAAGCAGAGGTGTTCTGTTGCTGACATGGAGTAGATGTTACTGACTGCACAGCAGCCAGTCAGCTGGATGTTGTGCTGAATAACATAACCACCATGTTTGGTGTAGACAGACGCAAACTACCGGAGACAATATTTGTGCCAAAGGGCCAAAGTAATTTTTTTGTGTGTGAACTTCAGCCATTTTCATACAGTTCACATACCGCAAACAGCCTAGACTGTACATGCGTTTATCTTTACAAATAAACCTAGTGAAACAATGTACTGAGTCATCCAGGGATTAACCTAATGGGAGATGAATGGTCACAAGTGCTTGAGTACTGAGAATTGACAGCAGCTATCAGGAAAATCTGTTAATTGCTTCGGCTGATATTTTTAAATGAAACTTCAAAACATTTCGGTGATCTGTTGGGTGTCTGTTTTTAAATTTGTGATTAATGATTTCTGAGTGGTACTTTAGAGAGAGAGAATGGCAGGAACCTAAATCTTAAAAATGTAGCGACCAGTTAAATAAAACATATCAACTCATGCAAGAAATTAGTTTTCTTGATCTTAGGACCACGTAAAGTTTAAAACACTGAGCAGATGTCACGCATGTCTTTATATACCAACAATTTACTAGAACAAAAAACTAGAACAAACGGAACTCTCTCCATCTTCCAGTTTATCTGTCTAGCATATACTCAGCTTGTCAGGATGAACAAAATGCACATGCCTTGTTAGAACTCATTAACTCAGGATGGGAAGTATTGGCTACACAGAGCCCAGGAAGACAGCCAGTACATTAGACATAGACACACAGACAGCCACAGCTGTCTGTCAGCTGGCAGCAGTGTGCTCCTGCTCACTCCTCAGCCTGCAGTGTGAGGAATGCAGTCTAAGATGAATCACAGCTGAGGAGAACAGAGCAAACGGGAAGAGGGGACGATGTGATGTCTCTCTCTGTGTGTGGAGTCACAACACCAGAGAGAGAGAGAGAGAAACTGATTGAGAGACATTGAGTTCTCTTCACTGTCACGGTGCTGTTTTTGTACATCACTACTGTGGGAAAGAATGTGAGAACAGGCCAGTTACTGAGACCTCTGAATAACAGATAAATGAACAAATTAAGTCTCCTATGAGGTTCTATGGCGGTTCTATGAAGTTCTGTCTTATTACTCATCTCTGACACAATAATGTGTTTGTTGGAATAACGGCAGTATTTACAGAACCTAGTTGTCTTTAATTTACATTAAATTTATGCAGTGAATAGTTAAAACAATAATATTTTTAATACACATTAAATGCAATTTTTATCATTATTATTGGTTGTTTATTTATTTTTTATTTTATTTTTTATTTATTTATTTTAATTATGTCGAAATCTTTTTTTCATTTCATCAGTAGCCGAGTGCAGTAAATGCGTTTTGGATTAATGCAGACCAAAGATTTCCTTCAACATACACTTTACCTTTCTTTAAACAGTCCTCAGATCCACACTCATGTTTTATGCCGACCGTTGGCTGTTTTATAACCGACATAATTCTGTCCTTGAGCAATATAAACGGAAACTCCATCAGCGAGACAGATGTTCTTTATGTTCATTGTTAAGTGATGGTGATCTTATCTCTCAACAATATAGTTTGCAGATGGAAAATGAAGCCAGACAAAAAGATTACTGCTATACCATACTAATGAAGTTATTGTGTTGCTGTGCGTTGCCAGCATATAAACCTCCGTCTGGTGCTCCCGTAAGTTACCTTGAGGACAAAACATATAAATGATTCTTTCATCCATTCTTGTCGTATCGAGAGCCAGTTTTCAGACACAGATTAAGCCTGCTGCAGGATTTTACCTGAGCACTCACAGTAAAGGTGTCCAAGTTAAACTGCGACGTGTCCAGGACGGGCCTCAGTTCCCATGAGTCTGTGCTCAGTAGCTCCGCTCAGCTTTAATAATTCTCACCTGAATGATCAGTCTAAGCGTGCTTTAATTCTAAATGTCTATGGGACAGACCGGAGGAGATCAACTGAGCTACAGGAGGTGCTGTACTCAACAAAAGCTGCTTATAAGCTTTGACATTTGCATTATTTTTAGTCCAGTGTGATTTACACCAGCAGGCTGTCACCATACTTTGAAGATCCTAGAATAGCATTCAGATCTACCAATCAAAGCCTTAAACCTTATTCAAGCTCCACCCCTAAATTCTGAATTCCGTGATTGATTGATTGATAAACATGTTTTTTCAGGGACAACAAAGGATGTTGATGTAGGAACATGGTCGGCTTGTGTAACTCACGTCAAGACATTTATTTGTTACACAACTGAATCTGCTGAAAGGTGTCCGAATATTGTCAGCAACTGATTGAGCAAAAAAAAAAATTTTATATAAATATATTTTTTATTTGATAGTTAATAAATGATGGTGACAAGAAACAGCCAGTTCTGATTCACTCCATAGATGTGCTTATGTTTTAACATACTGAACATATGCTGCACTTCATTTTATTATTTTATTAACACTTTATTCCTTGTAAAGCTGCTTTGAAACAATATGTATTGCTGAGGGCCATGGGGTGAGTGTGGAGTTACTGTATGGTTTTTGAACAAGACCGGCCATGTGTTTGCAGGTTGTGTTCAGTTATTGGTAGTTCAGCGAGGAGAAAGGCTTTATTATTCCTCGATGTAATGATGCTAGGCAGGCGGTTCAGTGTGCGAGTGTTTGTCAGGGTAAAAATGCCCAGCACACTGTCATGTTTTACAGCGCCATCAGGCAGAAGCTCAGCCATACGGACCAGCAGCTGAAGGGAGATAGACAGAGGCTTTAAACAGAGTTATAACACCAGTCTGCTTAGACTCTCAAACCCTTCTTTCTTCATATTTTCATTGACTTGCCTTTATACGTACTTCTACTTCCAGGTCTTCTAATGCATTGTTTTAAAATGTAAAATTCTCCTTTTTGCTTGAGGATTGTTGTTTATCACCCATGATTGGACATTCATCCAGCTGGAACGCACCTTGTTTTTTTTAGGCTGCATGTTGATTTGAGAGCTGATAATGCTTTCAGTTGCACTGTGGGGACTCTGGTAGTGTGAAGACCTCTTCAGCAGAGTATTGACTCGTGCTGTGGATTGCATGGAGGTGTTGTAATAAGTCTCAGGCCGCCTCGGGTCCTTCAGCCATCAGTCAACCTTTGAACCCTGATTACTCAGCCCAGAAACCCTCAGCACGTTTCTGCTGCAAATCAACACCAGCCAAACACAACACGCTGTATCTCCTGAAATGACAGCTGGATGAGAAAGCAGTGCCTTTCCACACTTAGATTAGATCAGACACTTTTAAACGTACACGCACAGCCAGGCCTGAGCTAAAGGTGAGGGGGTCCCACTCATGAGGGGAACATATCATACATGTGCTTTGTGTCAGGAACACATTGTGTCCTGATAAGAACGTTATCACAGCATGTGATTCTTTTATGTCAAACCTACAAAAAACCTATAAAAAACCTATAAAAAAGGCAAATAAACGCTCCGCTGGAATACATTTTCAGTCATTGAATAATAGGAACATTAAAACCTTCTAAAGATTCGAAGCATTTGTATACGCTTCTTTGGCATTTTTGTCCCAATCCCTGTTTCATTTCTGACCCCGCTGGATGTTACAGTAGTTTGAGGTTTAGCGAGCACATTCAGCTTTGTGTTCGCCATGTTTTGTGTCACGCTGGAGTGTTCCTGGACCGAGTTTGTACAGGTTGATTACATTAATGATGCTATTGAAGGTGGGTGGAGTGATGTGTGGAAATGGATATGACTTTTTACTCTGGCCTTTTAATGGCAAACGAGCCCATGAATGGGACAAAGTGTGCTTAGCCCAGCTGGATCCACACAGAGTCTCCTGTGCCATATTAACAGCTTTTTCCCTTGAGTAATTTTTCGGAACGCTTCTGTCCTTTCTGTGTCTCCTCTGCCTCTCTTGTTTTTCTCCCCTGTTCTGTCCGTCTCGCTGAGAGATGAGGGTCTGATGGCAGCCTGTATTCTGCATAGCAGGTGCCGGTAACTATGTGTCCTGTTGAGCTACTCACAGTAGTGATAAAGAAGTGGGAGAGGTAGAACGACACAGTCCTTCAGAATTAAAAAAAAATCTGTTTTGCTTTGCTTCACCACAAAAGCTCCACTCAGTGTGCGCCAAACTGCCAGCCAGCAGTTCAAGGAATGCACAGAAACAATAACCCTCTCATATCGTATAGACAATTAACAGACTGCGCACAAACCTTGGAAATATGTTTCTATTTTTCATTTGCTCTCATAACTCAAAGGCTGAATCGTTATTCTGGCAGTGGACCTTGGAGAAAAGACGTATTATATAAATGCTCAGGGATACAAATTCATAAGTGAGATTTAGTTTTTATACGTCTCCTTATTAGAATGAAAAAACTCGCCGACGTCTCCCGTACAAAG
>JAZGTJ010007150.1:0-23432 GCA_036877575.1 Botia almorhae
CGAGATAAGAGCTCGGTTTGGGACCAGCTGGAGGATGCTGCCATGGAAACCTTTTCTCTGAGTATGACTAAACTCTGACCTTTGACCCTTCTGATGTGTGTGTGTGTGTGTTTGTTTTAGGTATATTTTAGGTGTGTGTTTTGGAGTTACGGATTTCTGGAGTATGAATTTTGGGGTTACTAGACTCTACATGCTATTCCGTACACACCCTTCTGATGTGTGTGCCTGTGTGTGTGTGTGTGTGTGTGTGTGTGTGTGCGCGCGTGTTTGTGCATGAGTGTAGGTAAGGAGCGCTCTACACTCTGGGACCAGATGCAGTTTTGGGAGGATGCCTTCTTGGATGCAGTGATGCTGGAAAGAGAAGGCATGGGCATGGATCAGGGACCACAAGAAATGATTGACAGGTCAGTGTGTTTGTGTACAGAATCTGAATACAGATTGATTAGAGCTATTACAAAATACAACCCAATGCTGCAATGCTGTGGAATGTTATCGTACTTCTGGAACAGATCAAAAGAATTACAACATATTGGACCGGGTTTGAATAGGCCTTGGGCTGTGCACTGTTTGGCTGGGTTTGGATTCAAATGTAAACTGTGCTGTGTTATGATTACGTTTTCCAAAAACATCGGTGCTGTGGTTTTTCAGGTATCTGTCTCTGGGAGAACATGACCGCAAGAGACTGGAGGATGATGAGGACAGATTACTGGCCACTCTCCTGCACAACATTATCGCCTACATGCTTATGCTGAAGGTATATATACACTCTTTCTTCTACATATGTATCCTATATGACCTGCAGTACTGTGCAGAAGTCCTAGACCACCAGCAGATTTCAGCAGTGGTGTTTAAGCGATGGTATAATGACCATATAATTATTTCTCATTCTCTTTTAGAATACCAGAATTTTTTTTTATACAGGAAATTCGTATGCGGTATAAATAAACAGAAAAAGTAAAAAAAGCTACTATAGGTTAAAGTGGCTTCTGTAGGTTAAAGTGGCTTCCATAGGTTTAAAACAGCTTGTATAGGTTTAAGTGGCTTCTATAGGTTAAAAACAGCTTTTATAGTTTACATGAGTATTTATTGTGACCTCCCCTTACCCTTGAGCAGGAACTGGCTCTCCTAAACCTAAATGAAACAGAACCCTAATTTCTAATTCCAGTCTAATGATTTCAAGACAGCTTCCCTGAAAGAGTTCAAGATGTGCGTAGTGCCATGTGAAGTCACACTAAATACTGACGTTTGCATGAAGAAGCCATTTTGTTCTGATTTTTTTATGTGTGTACATGTTTCCTGTGTTTTCTGTCCGTCTCTCATTAAAGAGGAGACAGAAAAATAAATAAGGATGGTGGTAGACTAAGACTTTTGCACTTTTGAGGAATTTGTAGTGTGTTATACAGTAAATTGTACTGTATGTAAATTACCACATAATAATATATTTTCTAATTTGTGTCTGTATGTCTAGGTCAATAAAAATGACATCAGGAAGAAAGTTCGGCGTCTGATGGGAAAATCTCACATTGGTCTTACGTACAGCCAGGATGTCAATGAAGTCTTGGACCGTCTTGCACATTTGGTAAGAGCTTGTTAGGCTGCAGTCAAGAGTCACAGCTTTTGTGTTTAGAGGGAACATCAACCATTCAAACTGTTTGTGCCCATTGCAGAGTTTCGGCTGCTGTGCCAAACATAGTAAGTTTTATTGGTGATGAGTGATTGACAGACTCTGTGTTGGTACAGAGTGGTCAGGAACTTCCCATCAGGCCGAGCGGCAGCCGGCACATTAAGAAGCAGACGTTTGTTGTGCACGCTGGCACCGATACCAATGGTGACATATTTTTCATGGAGGTATGAGTTTTGTGTATGTGTAAAAATATCACATACCCTTTCTTTAATAAGTCTGCATGAAAACACATTGTATATATATAGAGTGTTTAATTATTTCTCTTCCGTGCATGTGTGTGTGTGTTTAGGTATGTGATGACTGCATTGTCTTGCGCAGTAACATTGGCACAGTCTACGAGCGTTGGTGGTATGAGAAACTCATAAATATGACCTACTGCCCTAAGACCAAAGTATTGTGCCTATGGAGGAGGAGCGGCCAAGAGACACAGCTTAACAAGTTCTACACCAAGAAGGTATGAATTACATTAACACAACGTAGTGTACATATAGCATACTACAATTAGTCACAGCTAATCATTTCTCTTTCTGTGTGTGTGTGTTAGTGTCGAGAACTCTACTATTGTGTTAAAGACAGCATGGAGCGTGCTGCAGCACGACAGCAAAGCATCAAACCAGGTACAATGTGTGTTTGTAGGGTAAATTCAGATACAATTTGGCCTATTTTGGCAGTCATCTGTTGTCAAAGCGCATTTGTTTTACAGGTATGTGTTTTTTTCCCACATGTAGGTCCAGAGCTGGGAGGCGAGTTTCCAGTTCAGGATATGAAGACAGGAGAGGGTGGTCTCCTTCAGGTCACACTGGAAGGCATCAACCTCAAATTTATGCACAGCCAGGTAGGAGGCCTTGCCTTTATTGTTACCATGACAACGTGTTCGCAAGTATTCAACACGGCCCTTCCTCTCATTCTCGATTCATCCAGTCCCGCCTTTCTGCTCTCTTCCCCTTCTCGCCTGTCCGCCTCATCCATCTCTTCATGTCTCTTTCCCTCCTCCTCTTTCTTTCTTTTTTCTTTCTTTCGGCGCCTTTCTTCCTTTGAGAATATTCTCTGAAACAACTGACAGCATCCTCAAAACAAAACAAATACAAAATCCAATTTAATTTGAAACGTTTGTTCGGGAATTAAATTCTAAAATAAATAATAACTGAATTGCTAAGAGTTGTTCCTAAAGAAGTTCCAAAAGGAAAAGCTGTTTTCTTTTATGTTATTGTTGTTGTTTGGCTTATTTGCTACATGTTTGTTTCTGGGTTGCATAATGGCTAGCAGAGATTTACTTGTTTGAATGTCAGAACATTCCACCTGCTGTGAGTGTTAGTGGGATGTGTCACTGGTCATTCAGCTCTGCTCGTTATGGTTTGTGAGTGCTGGTGTGGTTCTGTCGATTTGTTGTGTACCAGAGGTAAGATGTAGAGACTCATGCATATGTACAAAATACATTTTTGGGGGGTTTGGAGAAAACATTTCAAAGTGTAAAACTAATGTCCACAGACCGTAAGCCTAGAAAGCTATTTTTTATTTAAAGGTAAGGTGGGCGATTTTGGAATGGCTAGCAATAGCCAGGTAACTTTAAAAGCATAAGATCCCATTAGAAGATCCTTCCATTACGAGAGCTCTCCAAAGCCACGCCTCCTTCAGTAGAGTGCTGTGGTATGCAAATACATAGTTTGACTGACAAGTAGGACATCCTGTCATTGCATTCGGACCAATGATTGGACGAACATTTTATAGTCCTGCATCTAAAACAGAAGAAACTTTCAACCAGCATAACAAAAATATTTCTGGAAAAGATAAATTAAAACCCTTTTAGTAAACGCCCTTAAGTCTTAAATCTATAAAATAGCTTGTATTGTGCCTTGCTGTGGTTATTAGTAATTTCGCTTTAAAACAATGCTTATAAGCAAAACGTTCAGCTTTAAAACAGTGTGAAATGAGGGTTTTGCTTGGCCATGTAGTAAGTGCAGTCGTGTGTTGTAATGGTTTTGGCGCTGTTCTGTTTTGGCTGTAGGCATGTGTGGGGGAGCTGGTCTCCAGTGCTGGTGGAGGAGGCATGGAGGGTAATGGGGTGGGTTCACTACAGGGCTTTTAAATATAATAATAATAATGTGTAGAAACATAATGACATATTAACGATTAATGCACAGAGCTTTGTTCTCTCTGTATGGAATCAGTGGCTGTAAATGAATCCAGTTTGGGTGGGCGAGCTCGTAGCACCAGAGGGTGTTTTGTGCTGTTTTTGTCCAATAATAATCCAAACCATTTCTCTCTCATGCTCTCCCCCCTGCAAGGAGCGGAAGGTACAAAACCTGCGGTCTTTGCTTTTCCGTTTTTGTTAGCGTGACATTTTCATTTCCATTTTCTTAATCTGTAGCTTTTCTGGCACTTTTGTGTGCTAATTCTTTTATATTATTTCTCTTTTTTGTATTTTTGATCTGTGTTGTTCTGTTTTCTTTCTAATAATAGAGATTTCCATGGATGTTTTTGCATGGGCCCTTCCAGAGCAGATCACTAGAGTGTTGAATGCCATGATGCTTTTACAGCTGCAGGTTTATACTGTATAAGCTTCATTCAGTGCAGCCCTCGCTGATCTGTTGGGAGTCTCGTCAGCTTTGCCATTGGCTCCGCCATGATTTGTAGTCTTGACTGCCTTGAAAATGCATCTGTTATACAAGACTTCAGTGTCTGGAGAACACATCAATCATACAGTAAATTATAGCTCTGTTGCAGCTCAGGTATTGATGCTTTGACCGTCCGGTCTCTCCATTTGCGTCACTGGCCCATGTAATTCTCTCAGCTTGGAAACTTCTCTGTCTGTGCGGCCATATTTTATTTCTGATAGCTTTTCAAGAGCTTGCTTATCATATTCTTCCTTTGTTTCTCCCTAGTTTACACTTACTAACTGTCCAGATTGTCATCTCTTCAAAAATACTTTATTTTTTTCCCCACAAGCGTGTGACTGAGTTGGTAACAGTGTGTCCTGTTGTTTTTTGTTTGTTTTTGTTTGTTTATAGGTTTTCATAGAGCTGAATCACATTAAAAAGTGCAATACAGTGAAAGGAGTCTTTGTCCTGGAGGAGTTTGGTAATTACCCCCATTTTAATTCTAGGCCTGTACGCGACACAGCGGTAACTCAGTCACACAAACGCGCAGAGCAGAGAAACTATCGAATTGTCATTATCATATTCAGCACTGTTAGATGTGGTGGTCAGGAAGCCTGTTTAAGCTTTAGCAGGACATTTACGTTTATATTTGTGCATTTGGCAGACGCATTTATCCAAAGCGACTTACAGAGTATTCAAGCTATACTTTTCATCATATACATTATATACGTTCAGTAAGGCTAGTTTGAGATGTTGCGTTCAGTTGTGGATGCGGGTGGGATGTTCGGAGAGGTGCGTTAACCTAAAACGCTCGATAGAAAAAAAAAAGGCAGGTCAGAAATGAATTTCATGTTTACTTTTGGTTTAGTTTAATTGCTCGGCTCAGTTTTTACTCAGGAAGCGTTTAATCTGTTGTGTCTAACTGTTTAGTCAGATGTTTTGAGCAGTAGTTAGTCTAAATCTCTGTCATAGTCCACAAAGTAGAAATATTATATTCTTCTAGAGTGTGCTGAATAACTGAACAAAATATACAGATACAGATATACAGATAAGTCTGTTCTGTTAGGGAAGGGAGGTGTAGTCGATGAGATGTGTTCTGTAGTTCTAGATTAAGCTCTAGACTGGGTTACTGCTGTGTCTACGTGCCTCCATTTTGTAATCCGCCCCCCTCATCTTTGCTGCTATGAAAACCTTCATTCTCCAGCAGGTAAAGTGCTGTCACCTCTGTCGTCTCTTCCTTTCCTCTTTTAACTGTCCTCTGCATCTCTGCATGTGTCATCATCTCTCATCCTTCACCACTGATGGCCGTCTACACCTCATCTGCACCGCCTCGTTGTCAGATGTTGCTTCTTCCAAACCCAAGTTCATATACTCATTATTACGTGCCTGTAAAAATAACCATTTCATAAGTGGTGGAAAAACCCGGCAAACCCTGGATTTCGTGTCAGCTTTAACTTGCAGTCATATTCCCTCTCTTTCCCTCTGGCTTTCCTGATCCTTCTTCGAACACGCTTCGATTCTGTTTCCTATTACATAAGAGTCCGGCACTTTCTGGGAAATGTGTACTGATGGTAAATCTTGTTTAGTCATATGACATCTGGTTCTGGCTGTGGCTCATATGTTGTAATGACAGGGGGTTTGATGATATACTCTGTTCATAAACCTCCTGACTTGTGACTCGAGGTCATTTCCTGTTTCCCTCCCTGCCACTTTATGTCTTAGTAGAAATATGTGGAATTACAAATTAGCTCCTCTTGCATCTCCTGTATTCCAAGTCACTCACTAGTGAGGTTCCCTATGTAGACAGTAAGCAGTGTGGCAGCTTCAATTGTATGGGCTGTATGTATCCCTCCTCTCTCTTTTATACTAATTCTCTCTATAACTCCCTCTTTCTCCCCCTGCCCTTTAATTTGTTATGTTTGCTCTTGCACTGCTGTTGAACTTCTCGTTTTGTGTTTTGCACGGGGTTTGCAGTTCCTGAAACTAAAGAAGTGGTGATCCATAAATACAAGACTCCCATGGTGAGATGACATTGTACATACACTACAGTATACATTACGGTTTTCCACCGTGTTCCCTCAGTTGAAATGATCCCTTGTCTCCGGTACAGGCACATCAGATCTGTTACTCGGTGCTCTGTCTCTTTTCCTACATGGCGGCAGCCAAAGGGAAGGAGGCAGAGGTCAAGCCCAAGATGCTGTCCCCTCGTCCACTAATAAGCTAGTGGAGCGCACATCTTCCCTATGCGTACTTCAGCCTGCTTCTAAAATGATAACGTTTACTGGAGCCGCGTGTCCTGCTGCTGAGACACTGTTGAAGCAAGATGTCTGTACTTAAGTGTCCTGTTTAAGTCTCTCTCCCTGCTGGTGTGTGTGTGATAGTGTGGGTTTGTGTTAGAAACGAAGATGGCAAGAGAGTGTATATGTATATGGAGTGGCAAATCTCTTCAAGTCTACTCGAGTTCATATTTTTATGTTTTGCTCACATTTTTTAATTGATTTTTCCATGTATTAATGTGCACACGACAAAGTGTGGCGTTTTGTATCTCCATAAAATAATGTATGCAGACTGCCAATGGACTTGACAAGCCGATCATTATTGGACTGGAATTGTAAATAGCACAAAACTGATTTCCCAAGGTCCGGGTTTTCAGAAACAGATGTTGAGTTGGACTGGATCAGGTCTGTAGTTAAAAGTATGAGAGTGATACAGTGCACATGTTTGAGCTTTCGTTTTAATCTGTGTATTATTTAGAACAACAGAGAATAGAAAAGATATTGGATGTAAATATTTTAGCATTTAAAAAATATTTATAGACTCTGTACAGCTTTGGCAATAGGAAATTAGATGTCCAACTCAAATGTGTTGTAGATGATGCACCTGATTTGTATACAGGTCTTGCTTGTATATATCATCTTATTTGTATATATTTGTATGTAAATCAGTTAATACACATCAGTCAGTAAAAAATGATCTTCATTTAGTGGTAATATTTATCTTGAATATTAAAGCTGGATTATTTACAGAAATAACATTTTTAATTGGAACAATTATGGCTGTTGTCTATAAAACCTTTGTCTATAAAAGTTTGTGATAATTTTCTGAGCAACTACTAAAAAGAAACAATGATACCTCACTATATTATTTATTATTAAATGTTTTTAATTAATAATATTTACAAATATTATTAATATTTAGAAAAGAAACGCAAGTCAGAAGTCAATGCCAATACATTAAGTAACTCAAACTCGGTTTTCTAAGTATAGCGTTAAGACAATATAGCATCATTACTTGCAGACTCAACAAAAGGCCACTGGTTAATCCTGAGCTGTTTAAATAACAACATTGTCTTGTTTACACAAAAATAAGAACCTACGTTTACAGCTAAAATATCAGATATACAGTAAAGACATCATTTACAGTCATGACAGAGACATCTCATGAGCTACATATGCTATATTTGCATTGTTACTGCATTTGTACAAATTGGCCAATTTTTCTTTAAGAAAGTTCGCATTAAAATCCTTTCAGGCTTCAGTGAACGTCATGTCCACTGAGCTGATGTGCATAACAGTTAGCACACAAGACCACCTTACTCCTTAGGGGATCTACTGTTTTCGACATCAGATAATAAATAACCTTAAGTGCCACAACAAATTTGCAAACTCATTAGTCGAACGACAATTACGATACATGCAAATCATTTTTGACATTGTTCAATAAAGCACTAAAATTTGCAAAAAAGACAACCAGGTTGGTTGTCAAAATCAATGATTAAAATCTTAAAGGGAAAATGTTTCGGAAAACCAAATTGCTAAAAAGCAGTTTTTTGGTCTGTAGATGGCGTATGTAAAAACATACAAGCTAAAATTAACCAAATGATAAACATCACAAACTAACCCTCAAACTGCCATCAGCAATCTCAACATGAGCTACATGACAATGAAAACATTGGTGGTTCACAACAAACTCCTTATTGTTAGCTCCACACTTTAGGCAGTTATCGTTCGACGATGTTAAGACTAAAACTTTCATCCTAAACAAAACCGTCACCGATAGTTCTTTAGTCATTTATTATGGTTTCTTAATCTAAACCATCTCAGGGAAATGTTTATAGATCAAATGAACTGAAATAAATGTGCTTACAGATGTGCACGACAGAGTTAGAGGGCCTGTCAGGACCTTTTCTACATGACAAATGATCTACTTGCTTACAATGAAATGCCCCAACAAAAATATCCCTTCTAGAATCCAAAGCGTTCTGAGGTGAAAAGTTGTTAAAGTTTCCTTAAAGTAACAGTAACAAAACCGAAAGACAGAAAATCTTGCAGACAGAAAGCAGATCTAATCTTATCCTGCTATCTTTTAATGTCTGTATTGTGGTTCAGAAGGAACAGAGTCTAGATCTCTCCACGGACAGTCTTCCTGAGAATCCTGAGACGGGACATGACCTCATCCCAGTCCAGATACGCTCCTTCTAGATGTCTTGGGCTCTGAAAGGAGTGTGACGTGTAGCTCTTTCGGCCATGCAACAGACGCCAGTTATCAAAGGTCACCAGGTCCCCTGCATGGAGCACATATGAGTGACAAATAACAGGTGCCAGTTCCTTATTTACACATGCAAAAAAGTGTTTAGATATTTTATGTTCAGTAACAAAGATCGTCAGTCTTGTTCCCATTTCATATAGACCTCCTCCTAGTTCAGACCATGAAATCCACACAAAGCTTTATTCATTAACAATTTGAGCTATCGGGTCCAATTTCCGGGGAAATGTCAGTTTCATGTCATGTCAGTTTCATGCTTCATTTGACTTCAACATACATAATAAAAAAAACGTAAAGTAACCTGCAATTTTATATTTCAAACAGATACGGCGGTAAAGAGGCAAAAGTTGGAAAAGGGATATAGCCTGGCACACTTTTAACAAACATAATGCTTTAATAACTCTTGCCTTACATGTAAACTGGGCTTCGGAGATTGAGGAAGGACTTCATGGTGCTGAATGATCTGTTTTTAGCTGCTATGAGTCAGTTCCTGTTCATACTGACCTTGTTCCATTCTGTACGTGAACACATTCTCTGGTCTGCTGAGCAGGTCCACAAAGGCCTTCAGAGAAGAGTAGAAGGGCTGAACCTGATGCAGAGGCAGATCCAGCACAGAGTCTCGCGTGGCGTTGTTATAGTTAATCCTCACAACCCGACCCTCGGTGTCCACGCTGCACATTGAAACAAATAACTATTAAAAACAGTTTTGCATCTGACCAACAGATGGTGCTGTTATCTGCGTATAGTGTTGATGAGGTTTAAGTTAGCTCTGATCAAACACAGCATTAATACTGTGTATGATTGTGTATGTACGGTGTGTGTATAGTTGAATCACGGTTCATCTTACTCTATAATGCGGTGTTTGGACTGCACGCTGAAGTCGCAGTAATCGGCCCCGCTGTCTGTGAAATCCACCCTGAGAGACGAGAGGATTTTAAACGCTTCAGGATCCTCCGTCCTCAACCGCTCGGCCATATGAAAGCCATCAACCACTTCACTCTCACCACCCTGCTGAGCCTGACGGACACAATGAAGGAACTGCACCTACACACACACACAACACACACATTTACTTATCTAAGTAGTATCTAACTAAGTATCTAAGTGGGGACAATCCATAGACTTATATTGTTTTTTAATGTTAGCTTCTATTGTTTTTTCTGTTAGCTGTAACGCTAACAGAAAATTGTATTAACTTTACTACATTTACATTTACATATTTGGCAGACGCTTTTATCCAAAGCGACTTACATTATACTACACATTGATCACTATACATTGAGTATATGCAATCCCTGGGATCGAACCCATGACCTTGGCGTTGTTAACGCCATGCTATAATCACTGAGCTACAGGAACAACACTGTACTACCAACACTGTACTTTAATTTAATTGTGTTTTTCAAATGGGGACACACCCAAATAGAGGTTTTGCTCTATTTGTCAGGTTTTGCTGACTATTGTATGTATTTGTATGTAGTTGTAGGGTATGTATTTGTCCCCAATATATGGTTAAGTAAAAACACACCCACACAAAGTCAATGGTTATACACACACAAAATCTCTGACGTAACTGATGACTCTTAGATGTGCTTTGTATTTGTGTTTCTATAAGTAAGCTAAAAAGGGCTGGGCTGTTGTTTGTGTCATCCCTAAAATGAATAATAATGTCTAAAAATATATTTTAAAAGGGTGTGGTTATGATTAGCTTAATTACAAAACAATATAAGACATGGCACATGGCCTTTAAGGTCTAAAAAACAAATGTATGTGTACTCAGAAAGGTTTGTACAGGTTTGGCTCTACTTATGAAGGTCATTTTTAAAAACATCTTACTGATAAAGTAAAGTGATGCGGTCATCGCTAGTTTTAAAGGCTCATAAATCAGCCAGTTTTTTAAATCTAATAATATCAACATGTTTCTGTGAGGGCTAGATTTAGGGGTAGGGTATATCATAGGGTATAATGTCTTATCCTATTGTTAAAAACACTGTCCCTATGAGATTTCTGATATAACTAATGTAATTCGTAACTAATGTGTGTGTGAACTCACCCCAGGTGGATGGTGCAGAGCAGGGTAGTCTGTGTGCAAGCTCAGTTTTCCAGACGTATATGCAACATTGTTAGCCATGGACTTGTCCTGCACTTGCCACGTATGTCTGTGAAAGCACAGAGAGGTCAACAGATCAGAACAGGTGCCTTTGGGCTTGTAAAGTTTTATTGCATCTCTCTGTGTATTTATTGTAGGAAACCACAGCTGTAAAATGTTCGTGTGATTTACTACAGTCATGAGAATAAACTTGAAGACTGAAGAATCGCTGCAATGAACAAAGCAGACATTTTTGCTAAGGTAACACTGAGAGACATGTAGTAATAAACCAAAATGTTTTAGATAATAATTAACTTATAATTAACTTATAATTAACTGGTTGTTGATGAACCTGCTCAGACAACACAGACAGAGTTGAAAGATCAAAAACAAATATCCAGCCAACGTTCTCAGAATGTCTCAAAAAGTTATCAAAAAAGTTCTTCCATTTGTTTAACGTTTTTTTTAAACGTTATCATTTATACTGAATATCATGTGTTAAAAACATTATTCTGTAGTTGGTGACATAAAAAAAACAGAATTTAAAAAAGGTTTGAGTAACTTTTAAAACTGGATGTTTTGAACGTTTCAAGAACTTTCAAAATAACGTTTTGAATGTTTTTGTTATTTAGGGGAAATGTTACAGAAGCATTTTTACAACCACAAATGAAATGAAATCTATATGAATTATAGACCTTTACAAATAAACAATTTTCTCCCATTATTCAAATAAAAACATTCGAAGGAAAAGGAGTTTATTTTACGTTTCTAACAGGAAATGAGGAGATTGGTTGTCTCAAGAAGAAACTGTAGCTTTGACTATGTTTAAAACAAATAAGGGCTTCATGTCAGACACGGCACTGCCTCCCTCTTGAGCCAGTGAATCTTTACACAAAGTCTTTGGCAGACACGGTGCTTTTTGTTCCAGTTTGCGTTAGGTGAAGCTGATTTCTGGTCAGTTTTACTGCCTCTCCACAAGGTTCAGCTGAACTCTGGGTCCAGCGCTGTGTTAAATCACCATGCAGGTGTCAGCTGAACGAGAGCACACATGAATGACTGTGATTACAGCCAAGAGTTCCCAGTATGTCTGTCTCTCTTTTCCATCTCCTTCATCTTTCTGTCCTATATGAAGAGATTTCCACTCAATCACAGACCCATCAGATCCTAATCGTCTTTATCATCCCCCAGCTAACAGGAAATGATCTCAGAATGTTGGCTAATGTTTTCTAAAAGTTCTCTTAAAGTTATCAAAAACTTCTTGCAGAACATTTATTTCTTTAATATTATATATCATACATCAATTTTTAAGTAGTTAGTGGAACGTTTTAAAGTTACAGAATAAAACAAATGTTTGGTTAACGTTCTTATAACAAAGAAATTATGTTAATACATGTCTAAAAAATGTGACATTTTGAATGTTCCCAGAAAATAACCTTTTAATGTTTCTTGTTACATAATGGAAATGTTACGGAAATGTTCTTGCGATCTGAAATTGCTAGATGGGCCATCACCCTTCCCTTCTATTAGGAAATGCACTCTGTGCTCCTGTGAGAGGATTTGGCGTCTGCAGGAAAATAAATGTACATTTAAATCGTTCCTGATTCATGAAAGGGTTTTGAACTCACTGATCATCCACCAGCGAGCCCGGAGCAATGGAACAAGTCTCTCCTTCACGTCATTTCTCATGAATTTTATGTAAATAAATGTCAGAGGCATTTTCTGAGAGAGGAACATTGTTCTGATTGTTGGGGCAACAGCATGAATTACTTTCATCATAATAATAATAATGATGTAAACAGATGACTCGTATTGTGGTGTTCTTTCTCAGAAGGAAGAAACTTCTGGAATGGCCCTACGGTTACATCATCAGTTTAACACACTCTTTTACTCTCAGGTCGAGAGACCAAGATGTTTCTAGCAGACGCAGGGAGATGACCTCTAGAGCTAAAGGTCAAATAATAACCATTATTCTTCTCAAATATGTTCATGGGGACGGACAGAATAACTGAAATACCTGAAATATTTATAGAATGGATTACGCTACCACTCCTTGTCTTTACATTGCTGTCAGTCTTTTAAATATGCAGTCAGACATGTGCTGAACTATGTGCCGAGACAGTATTATTTCTCAGTAAAGAAGCTTCTAGTTCTTTAATGATATTCAGTTCTGGTATAAAAACAAGCCTTATGTAAACGATTACTGTACATTAAGACCTTTATCCTAAATTCAGTGGATTTAATCCATCTTAAAATTAAGTAACAAATAGTATATTCTGTAAAATGTATTCTGGTACCTATAATAAACAGCCAATTCATAACAGGGGCCTGAATTTAGAAACATTTTTCATGCATGCAGAGATTTGATCATAAGAACATTATATGTTATTGAACGAGCCTCTGTTCATTTAAAAATCAGCTTTGAAGGCTCTGACTGTTACACAACCTGCAGAGCAGTCATCAGAACTAATGACTTCCATGAGATGCTCAGACGACTACTGATCTCAACATGTTTTCAACAGAAACCGCGGGCTGAGGGAATTTACTGTCTTCAAATGTAAACCTGTCCAGATGTGAGCATTAGGGTAGAGGATGATTCATCCGACCGCATCGCGTTTCTTTATGACTGTACGTTTCGTGTTCTTTGAAAAGTTTATTTGTCTTTCTTTGTTAATCTTGAAATGGCAACGACAGCCTGGACATAAATGCCAGTTTTGTATAGTTTTATTATAGTTTAGTACAGACAGAATGAGCTTCTAAATCAGTTGGCTGATCATGTTAGAGACACTTTCTCTGTGTAATTTACTACCTATCCTGTTTTTGACATTTGATGTTGTTGAGTTTTTAACTTTGACCATTAAATTTGCAGGAATTTGTAACATAGCAGTTAAACCAGGTTTGGAATATCCAGTTGTTTTTTGTTTTTCTTACTGGCACATGCTATTTAAAAATTGTAAAGATTTTCTAACTTGGCCATTAGGAATTAATAAGATTTCTCTCATTCACTTACTGCACAGTATGTTGGCGGTATGAGATTGACTCCTGTTATTGCTTGTTTACTTCTGTTTGTTTCTGTGTTATAAATAGAATTGTTGTATCTTTGCTCAATGATCATTTGAGTATTAAAGCATCACGTCAAAGTTACAGATCATACCCGTAAAAGGTGAGCCGGAGGTAGCCAATTCTTTGGCTCAGTCTGGCCACCTGGCCCTGCTGCTTTGGCGCCCCCCTCAGGTAGACGATGCCAATGCGTCTCAGCGCCTCCAGCCAGGCCAATGCCGTCTTATCATCGTGTAAAACCTCCTGGAAGTCTAATGTGGGGATCTGCAGACCTGAATCCCAGTATTCTCGCTCTGAAACAGAGATACAAATGCACATATAAACATTACATTACATAATGTACATTGCACGCAAGTTAGTGTCATTAAAGCTGTAATCCGTCATTTTTTAAGTTGTAAACAAAAGTGAACAAAAATCAGTTTGGCTTCAATTGACTTTTACATATGTGTAAATGGAGATAGAGCAAATGAAGACTGCGATAGAGAGGCAGGGAACAGTTACAGATTGCAGCTTTAAGCTGTCTCGCATAACAGTGGCTCACTCAGAGGAGAAATGACTCAAAAAGCAGCTCAAAATAACCAAAACTCCAAGCTAAATGTGATTGTATGTCTTTCTCAGAGTCTTTTAACTTATTCTCTCATGACCCTGATGTGCACGAACGCCAATGAAACATGACAGAAACGTTAAACTAATGTCCACCTCGGCAAATGACTTCACATAATAAAGAAGTGTGTGTGTTTGTGTGTCAAGGCCGAGGCCAGAACACATTGGTCAGAACAGCGTGTGAGGGCCAGAAATGTCTGACTGTGAAGGAAACCTGCTGGAAACTCTTCTGGTGACTTGCACAGATGTCCTCTGCAGAAACGTTCATGTGGGCGTGCAGGTGTGAGCGAGCGTTCTGCACTTATAATTCACTGGTTGGATCTGTATGTACTATACGGAGAAGAAAACGACAAGAGCTGGAACAGACTGAAACATGAAAGAGAAAGAGAGAGAGAGAGAGAGACCTGGGCACTGGGCCCAGGGTGAAGTGTTTCAGCTGGTCCAGGTCAGTAATGCTCAGCTCTAATTACCGTGTAACGCTCGAAATTCCCAACCTTTCTGACATACTGGGATTTCCTGGCAGGCCTCATTCTGACCTACGAGCCAATCACAGATTAATATCTTGTCATTGTGTTATCCAGCTGGGCCTCTGAGACGTTTTCATCAAACTTTATCAGTGCTCCTGTCACTCTCTTGAACAGACGCATATACAGACATACATGAGGATATATGAAAGACACACAGGAACAGAAAGATGTCGGCCTGTGTGTGCTTACCCAGCTATCAGCTTTAGGTTGTGAAAATGTTTCTGTAACGTTTCCGTTAAGTAACAAAAACGTTAAAAACATTATTTTTTAAGTTTAAGGAATGCCCAAAAGTTTTTAGATGTTGTTAGATGTTCAGAAGAACTTTTTCAAACATTTAAGGTTTTTAAAACTTTCCACTAACTACTTAACAATACTGTTTGTGATATATGACATGTAACGTTAAAAGAACATTCTACTACTGTTACTGCAAGAACGTTTTTTAAAAACTTTTAAAAAACTGTTAGTAAACATTAGCCCAACATTCTGAACTTAAATGTTTCCTGTTAGCTGAGTAAACAGTTTCCTGCAGCATAACTTTTGTGAGTCCAGCTATGGTAATGTGAGGCTGTGGCTTCTGTAACTGGCAGTCACCTGCATCCAGTCAAACTCTAGTCCCTACAAAGACCACACAGATCTCCCTACAAAGAGTTCATCATGCTCGGACAGATGGTAGCTCATACTGTACTAAGAGCACAAACCATGTGTGGATCAGATGGGTTGTGGGAAAAGATGGCTTTCATATATTTCATTTAAAATATTTCCATAATTACATTACATTATGCTTTTCAGGTAAATTAAGCAAGACAACCGTACTCAGTGAAGCCATTAAATTTCCATGAAACATTTGGAAAATCTGGATTTTAATTTTAGTATTGAGTACTTGTTAAAAGTATTCTTAATCTTCGCTCAGTGCTCATGTGGTCTTATTGTACGTAAAAAAGACGGAACTGTTTATCATCTTCTATTTTTTGTCCTGCAGCATTGTGACAGAAGCTGGTGCGGTGATGAATCATGATGTCATGGCACATATGATTTCAGCAAGACATGTTGTAACCCGAGTGAAGCCCTCTTATAAACTAGATGCTACGGCCAAATGCTGCTAGAAAACTCCTTCAGTGAATCAGAGCACTGGGTCATAACTGTGTGTGCTGTGTGTTCTCTGTTATAAACAGCTGATGGCCACAATAACAGCAAAGATCTTTTTAATCAACATTTATATACTTTCTCTCAAGCCTCCTAAACAATACCTTATTTATCTACACTATACATTGTTTTACCACGTTATAATGTGCCTTTACAGCAGTGCATTAGCTGTGCAAAGGTTGTGGGTTCGAAAAGGGAGAACACAGATCATGTTAAAAACATTGACACAGAGATATTATAGCATATAAGGTGAGTGTTTAAAGGCCCCTTGCAGAGAGTCTATAAACAAGAAGCAGAACCTTCATATTATGTGCTAGTTAAGAGGTGTTGTTAAACATACAAGTCTTGTAAACACGACAGGAGTTTTTTACACCTAGGCAGAGACGCAAGGACTTGATTTGTAGTCTGTAGTTAAAACTGTGAAGATTCAATTATTGTCCTTTACAGTTTTAGGAGACTCAAGAGTCCTTGTGTCTTTGTTCCTTTACCATAAACAGCAGCATCATTTCCAAAACCTTCGAAAGAAGCCCCACAATATTAAGATGTTTGGTGCTCTGACAGAGGAACGATCAGTACAGACGAAAGATCATAACATTTAGACACGGTCTCAGGACACATAAATCTAAGTTCTGCAAACACAGCGATCAGTCTGTGGTAACCACAGCATCTCTCAGTAGAAGCACAACAGCTCAGATATTCTCAGATTGCTGTAAATCTCTATTCCGTGTGGCAGGAAGTGGAGAAAGAGTTTCCACTCAGGGGCGATTCTGGAGAGAAGTGTCTGCACACCACAAAGGTACCGTGTCCCACAGACAAATTCAAATCATGCCCATATTTAAACTTTATATATATAGGTGTTCTAAAAGTATTTTCTAAAACCAAACAAAGACTTCAGTTTACTGTAGAAAGCTAAAAGAAGCAAGCAAATGTGTTTTTCTAATTCAAGAATGTCTTAACAGGTCACTTGGGCATAAACAAAATAAAGTTCCATGCTTGAAGATTTACAATCTGCCTGTTTTTGAAGGATGAGGGAATTTGGTCCTTAGAAAGATCTGATGAAAGTCATAAAGAGGGACAGGGAGGAGCAGAAGCACATGTTCCAGCACGTTATCTGAACAAACCCCTATTGCTCCTGCTCAACTCGCAACACTGCAGTGGAAACTCATGAAAACCAGTGCTGATTTAGATGCTAAAACAGACCCAGAATTGACAACAGAGTACAAGAGGTTTTCATTTCAACTGCAAAAACGATGTAAATTAGACTGCTAACTGCCAGCTTTGGGGAGCTGAGGGCCATTACTGAGGAACAACTAACTCAGTCTGACTCGGGTTAACTAGCTGTCTAGCTGTCCCTTAATGATAGACCTAAAACAATTTCCATGAAAACGTGTAACACAAAGAGAGCGTTCCTGGGAATACTGTAGGAAATAAGGAACATTCAAGGAAATCAGGAGCAACCTCCTAATGTAATAAAGTCCCTCATTGATTCTCCAAGCTCCAGTAAAGACATCTGCCAATGTGCCCAAAAATGCATTGTATGCAACATGAGTACAAGCATTATGAAGTATGAAGGAACAGGAAAAGCTGAATATGACTGTGAGGTTATTAAATAAAAAGGATCATAAAAGATTAGAGCAGCACGGAACGTCCAGGCAGCGTTACAAGTTAGTAATAAATAACAGAGAAATACTTGGGAGGCAGAACTGTGTTAACATAAAAATGATGGCAATGAAAACAAAATGAAGGAATGATTACTCACCATTAAGAAAGAGTTCCTCCTGCAGAGCCTGTCTTGCCTCGGAGGAGAAACACCTTCTCTTCAGCCAGTCTGGCTCAAACTCACTACTGTGTTGGTCAGGCCAAGTTATGGACACCTACAATGAGTTTCAGACACACAGGTTTGTTTAGAACATTCAGACAACGCTTCCAGTGTATGTAAAATATGTTCTAATGCCCCCACCACACCTCCTGACTTAACCGGCTTCTCCGCTAACATGGAACGTTCTCAGAACGTTGGCTTACTTTCTCTAAAAGCTCTCTCAAAGTTATCAAAAAACATTCTTAAAAGTGAAATATATTACGTTATATGTAATATATTGAAAACGTTATTCTTAAGTAGTTGGTGGAACATTTTAAAAACGTTACCGAATTTAAAATGGCTAGAATAACATTCTTCTAACCAAGCAATAATGTTAATGCAACATCTAAAAATGCTGACGTTCTGAATGTTCACTTTCAAAATAAATTTTGCAATTTATAGAAACCTTACAGAAACATTACAACAAACCAAACCTGTATGACATATGACATAATAACAGTGCTAGTTTGAGAATATTTAAAGCTAGGTTTAAATTTTGTTTATTAAGCCCAACCTTATTGTCCATGAGCTGCACTTGGTCCATTCCAGTGTACACGTCCAAATCTGAGAACAGCAAGCTGCGTGCCTGCGCCGACTGCAGCATGCAGAGAGGACACTGGCAGTTATCTCTCAACCAGGTGAAGGGATACAAACTACAAGTCCCATCGTCCCATTCAATCTGCAGCAGCCTCTCCTGCTCCAGCGCTCTGGCCTGTCTCACTCCTGGGCTGCCCCCAGCAAACGGCAGAGGGGCTGCTGCCAGTGTTTGATTCCCGATACGAGGCGTCTTGACCAGATGAGGCCGACTGCTCGCCCCTTTCAGTGCCTGGAGAGCACCTCTGGACATCCAGCGAGTGAGATAGGATAACATCCTGATTCTGGGTTATAGCGTCAACACGTAGCAATAAGTAGCTGTGGTTAAGCTGTGGACACACACAAAGCATTAAATTGTGTGCTTTAAATTCATTTTATAACAGCACAGTTTAAATGAATCACCACAGTAGAATGTACTGCAGTATGTTTTGAATATTGTTCAGACAAGTGTGTTGTGTAAACATACAGCACACTGCTATCGCGTAGGTGGTACGTGAACTCACAAATTCTGCTTTGTGGGTTTCATCAAAATACAGTTTTGTTTACCGAATAAACAATTCTTGACTTGAACATGACCATTATGAGTGCACGCAATTGTCTGCTGATGTGATGAGGAGAGAAACTGTTTTGAGATCAGTTATCAAAGCACATGACTGACTGTGCATTAGCTGTGGAATAAGTGTGAAGATGCACAATTATAGTTATAGGGTTTTCTTTTTGTGTTACAACCTGAAATGTTGTTTGTAATTTTATTTATATCTCCTGTAGAAATCAGACAAAACTGCAACCTTGTGGCAAGGGGAAAGTTATTGTGTTGTTGTCTGATGTTAAGCTACATCTGCCCAACATTTAAGTTAGTCTTTGATGATTGATTAGTAACAGCCATGGAGTGTACAACTGATGACATCAGAGCATCATCAAAGATGACTGAGGTGCATACATTTGATAACAGTACAATACTAACATTATTGCATCAAAGTAACCTAGATAAAAGCAAGCTAATCTCAATGACTTGAGGACTTTAGCACTGCCACACTACACAAACCTTGACTAAAACATAACTGAGCTCTCCATTCCAGGCTCACTCACAGGAAAACTTTTTGGTTTGACTTTCTAAAACCTTGTGTACCATTTCACAGAAACACTCAAGGCACCTGTAATTCTTATATAACCTAAACAAAACCACATAAACAAAATCTACTCCAAAATCGACTCCATATAACTTATATGGAGTCGATATAACTTACATAACTCCATATAACTTATATAATCATTTTATTGGTGCACTTTTTCTAATCCCATGTTTTAATTTCCATTCCAATTAAAAAGCCAATTGTTTGGGACAAACTATTCTGTGTATTTAATTTATTTGGATTCTTCAATCAAGTATATATCTTGTTGGATATTTAGATCTTTAAGGGAACACAACTTTTACACACATCAAATACTTAGGTACCCTACTGTTTCTTTGTACATTATACATCCCCATAGCTGTGCACTATAATTTTGTCTAGATAATCTTGCACGGTTTAGATAGTATATTTAAACGGACCATTGAGTTTTGCTGACGTAATGCACGCACCTTAGGTCATGTGACCCGCGTATCTCAGGAAACACAGAAGTAGGTGAAAGGTCACCTCACCATACAAACACACACACCCGCCTCCAGCGTTATAACCACAAAACAAAAATGAACGCTTGCTGTTCTCTGTATACAGACACAAACTTTGTATTTACATTGTCAAAGCAATCGAACCAGCTTAAACACTTTTCTAGCTCCATGTTTATCTTCCTTTGTTGCTTCCGGGTGACTCTCATTCACTTTCTCGCGTGCTTAATACGTGAAACACAATACATGTGTCGAAGAAAGTTACCCTACTTATGTGAAACGTATCTTCGGATGTGTCTGTCATAAAACAACACCGTTATATTTTATATAACAAACAAGCAAGCACTCGTTCATTCATCAGTCTAACATACGTACTATCTGCGGACCAGACAGCGCTACAGCACATTTAAGGAACAGATACGGTGTGTTATTTCCATTTAAATTATGATTAATATTTAAAAAGAAACAGTGATATGGCACTTACCGCGACGATGGGGTAAATAAAGCCTCGGTTTTTGGAGCCCTTATATAGAGCTGAGAAAGCGTGAGAACTCAGGGCGCTGTAAGTGGGTGAAAGGTTACTATAGCTGCTGCTGCCGCTGCACGCATCACGCACTGTAATCATCATGGTGAATATTCGCGCTGCAGGGCAACCTGACTAAACCTGCGTGCATTTTTGCTCGCCATGTCGAATATTATACCTTTTATTGTCACTGTCACGTGGACATGTAACAATATAGAGTGTTACTTTGACAGAATGCTATCTAAGAACTCTATATGTTACTTTGTGATTGCCTTCTGCAATAACTGATAAGCTGTGATAAGCACAACATTTCATTGTTTACGTTTAGTTGTTGTTTTTTCTCAATGTGAATATTGCTCAATTTCAATTCATAATTTAGAAACAAAGCTCAACAAAACAAATCTCTCTTTTACACACACAAACGTTAGTTTTTTATGCTTTGTGGGGGCTTTCCATAGACGTAATGGTTTTATATATATACAAGCTATATTCTATCCCCTAAACTTTGTGGCTTTTAGCATCTTCAGGGGAACATTTGGTCCCCACAATGGTCGACAGACAAGAACACACACACAAACTCATAGCTCACGCATGACAACCACACAAGTTTCCGCACTCTGATGGTCATGTTATGCCTGTTAACATCTCCCAATATCCTGTTGCGTGTGTTTGAATGTTTTACCATGAATACGGTGCTCCTTCATATTATGTGTGTCCCCAAATACCAACTGCATAAATAGCGCTGCGTTAAACTGTGATTGTAAATAAAAGAACCACTAAGTAATTCAAGGGCACTTTTGTGAAAGAAAAATTAAAAAAAATTATATTAACTTTTCTATCCTGTAAACTAATTTTAACCCTATCATTTGGCTGATCTGATGGTGCTCATGTTTTGTCCAACACAAGTGTGTGTGGGCAAACATTCCTATATTTTCAGGAAAAAGAAATATGCCGGAAAACCTTTTCCCTTAAAACATGAACATGCATGACATCATTCTGAATTATGAAACTCAGACTCCACCTCTCGCACTACCGTCAGGTGGTGTACAAGTGGTTCTCCAGCACATCTGTCTTTCTTGTTTTAGTAATATTCAGGAAACTCTTCATTGCAGACAGATTAGGTGTTAATTTATCTAAACCATTATGCAGGATAACTTTTTGTTGGCCTACGTTTAAGGCAATGTGATTCTCTATCACACACACAAACTATCTTTACAATTTTATTACAAAAAGGAATAAACACAACATATATCTCAGAAATGGAACTACAAATGTAACAAGTCCAATATTTCTGCCCGCAGTCGTCATGGTTTGTCGGGGAATATGTCATCGTTGATGGTCCTTTTTCAGCGACTTCTCAGAGGACTACAAATTAAAGCAACAACTCATCAAATGAATACAATTAAGCTTTTTCATAAATATAAACAATCACAGTTTAATGTTTTAAAAGCTCATAATAAAATATATTGATTTCTTAAGGCATACAAAACATAATAACATGTACAAAGAAAATGTGCTTTTCCCTCCAAGTGAATTTAGGAAAGAAATAACAATAAAATGATGGTTTAAAATATTTGTTTAAAATTGATCTTTTGGAGGATTGTCAGAGTGAACGGTTAAAACTATTCCAACTACATGCTTTTGTAATAAACTAAACATGGGAAAAAAATTACAATAAAAACTATATTCCTTTTGTTTACATGAACATTCTCTGAAACATTCAAGCCAATGCAATGGGCAAATTTTTCCATCTTATGTGAGAACACAACAATAGTGCTGATCAGCCCAGACACTAACTAGTCTAACTCAGTTTCTTTTAAAACCCTCTATATATGTTAGACAGAGGAAGAGCTGCAGGCAGCATAAACAATTAATGCCTGTCCATCTTGTATGACTGCTGCTTTCGAGTGAATTTTGGCTTCTGTTTATTGCACAAAACAGCTGCATCAATGATGCCAAATACCCTACCAGGGAAAGACAAAGCGGGATTTGGTTCGCTCTTGTGAGGGGGTGAAAGATTCCTCTACACCTTCATATACTCGTTTTTGAGGCGGCTTAACCTGGTCCCGTGACTCCGGATGATGAGCGACAGTAACTCGTGCTTGTCTTTCAGTCCCAGTGAGATGTCCAGCGTCTCCTTCAACACGTCACGCGTGTGCACAATCATGTCAAGGAAGTCGTCGCTGATCCTGTGGTCCTCTTTCAAGTCGCTTTCCTGACTTTGCCTGAATTTCACCTCCAGCTCCAGAAGCGACTTCTCGGAGTTGGAAAACGCCTCGCTGATCTGGGTCGTCTCCCGTCTCAGGTATTTCCCATAGCTGTCTTCCCCGTCCAGGTCAAAGGAAATGCTTTTGCCGATCCCCTCCAGCACCCGCGCCGAGTCCTCGATGTTACGCTTGATAATGGTGAAATCGTCCCGGATCACAGAGTACTGGTCCTCGTCCAGGGTGCATTTGCGATCGTCGGTCATTTTGAAGAGCATCTGACATTTCTCAGGATCATCGTTTTCTTCATAGTTCCCATCCGGCACGAAGTAATGATGAAAGGTGCCGTTGGACATCTCCGGATACAGATGTCCGGACAGTGCAGCTGCTACAAGCCGC
>JAZGTJ010007151.1:0-23430 GCA_036877575.1 Botia almorhae
GCTGCACTGTGAGATGTGTCATATATCAAAGGCAGGGCATCAGTAATCTTTGCTCAAGGGCACGAATAACAGACAGATAGACATGTGAATGAGATGGAAAAAAGCAACTCATCCTTTTCTGCTAACACCACAGAGGAGATAAAGGAAGATTTATGACTCATCTTGGACCACATACCAGCATGCAGCCCCATTTTTCACATACTCCAAAAATTGGTGCTGGAAAGCAATCTGCTAGTCACTGTGTCCATCAGGTACTTCAAGAGGAAATTGGGTCCTTCGGGCCTTTTACTCCACAGTCAGCTATTTTCTTTATAGCGGTTTTGTTTTTAATGGTATCCATAAATATATGTAGGGTTATAAGTACCTTTATCACCAAGCAGTTTTTTGCTGGGTTTGTGGTATGTCCACATCTCTGTATCCCTTTTTGAAGCAATATGCAGGAAATTATGGGAGCTCCTTACTGCTCAGTGCAGTGATTGACACTGATATGATGGCATGACTACCTTTTTGCTCAAAATGATTGGCAGACATTTCCTGTCACGCCACAAAAATGAGCGAATGCGTGTTTGCAAGTGTAGGGTGTGGGTGTGTCTGCATGTGCGTTGTGGTTGCATTTTGATGTCTTGCAAATGGAAAGTTTTTTATTGCCATTTGTTTCAGTGCTGTGGAGCTTCATAAAATCAAACCTGTTAAATTTAATGATGATTCAGTGGCAGTTAACAAAGAATGTGTTTTACTGTTGTGAAGGGATATTCATAGCCCATTAATGCCAACATTTCACAGTACACAGTATACAGATTTCTTACAGGAAACCATAAATCACTTTAAAACAAGGTCAAGCATGTGTTGGGTTCAATTTCTCAAGGTACAGAATGTGTTCTTGTAAATACCTTCTTTATTTAGTACATGAGGTATGCTGGCTCTTAAAGAACCAACTGTACAGGCAATATTAAACATTTAAGTGTGTATTGCGCAGAGCACTTCCTTGATAAGTGATCTGTGCCTTTGTTGGCATGATAAAAGCTTTTCTAGCATTGCATTGACTTTCTGATAACCATTTATCTTTGGAAATGAACATTCTCCTGTTGTATTCTAAAAGCTCTGTGGTTCTTACTAGTAAACAGACAGCTCGTAGTTTCCAAAGAGTGATTTTCAATGTTTAATATGGGTTTACATGAAACTATTCTAAGGGAATATTTGTAATCCAAGTTAGATTTATGGGTCTTACTGGTTTATATGAATGCAAGAAAGTGTTTCATCTTAACACATTTAATTTGGGAAAATGGGTCGTCAACCACACACAAATATTGGGCTGCCATTAGTAATGTCCCCAAATGGAAATATTTGACCAAACCACACAGCCCATGTTACCTCAAAGTTATGATGTTAATTTATTTCAACTATTACAATATTAAAATGCAACATGATATTTGGATCTTTAACATCTGGTTCCTTTCTCTTGCACCAATTTCTGCATCGCTTCCAATATGAAACTGTTATTTTGTGAAAGCCAAAAGAGTTATTTTGAAATAATTTGCATTAATGGTGCTGACAGTGGTCTGGTTTAGATTTTTCAGGCTTTTGGATTGTTCAAAAACTTGGTGTAGAAGCTGCAGTTCTTAAAAGCCAAACCAAACTAAGTAAAGTTTGTCTGAGCCATAATTGTGTTCAAGTAAAATAGGAGTTTAACTTTTTTGTGTTGAGGTGTTATTTTTCTCCTGAAAGTGTTAATTGACTGCCAGCTTTAATGATATACAGTTTTATACACCACAGGTTCTCGTAACAAAATGTCACTGCCATCAGCTATAGCTGTTTACCAAAAATATCTGCTGTCTGTAACATAGACCTGTGTGATGGAATGTTTCTTTGAACAAGACTTAAACAAGATGGGTTACATTGTGGATAATGCACTACACACCACTGCATTGTAAAGTAACGTTTTAGCAGGAAGTGATATTTTCAGAAACATTTTTACTATTATGAGTATATTTTTTAACCATATAAAAATGGATCCCATTGTTATTTTTATACTATTTTTAATTTCCTCATTTTTTTAAGTTCTTCACTAAAAATGTTTTTATAATTTTTTATTTTATGTGTTTATTATTTTTAATAATTTTTAAATTCAAAGTTTTCAATCTGTGATCTCAAAATGATAACCTCCCATTGTAACAACCTCTGCTGTGTTTTCAGTAAACACTGGTTATTAATATTTAATGCCTTATCCTCTGTATATGTGGTATAAACATACATACTTGACCCAAACAAACCCCCTTCCTCTCTTTTTATCTGATGGAGTTGAGCGTGTCATGCCTCTGCTGGCTTTGGGGGAGCTGCCAGCTCAAATGGGATTGGTCTTAACACAACAGGTGTATTGACTTTGATATCCTATCTGTTACCACTTCCTTTTTACATGCCTGCCAGCAGTGATGACATTAGCGTATCAACCGCAGAGCTAGCTAAGGGATTTCTTAACCCAACAGCAGGCGGGACATGCGTTCTCTCATGTCCAAGCACCGTGTGTAGAGGACACGCTCCTCGCACCTCATTCACGTTGTTACCCCTGCAGTCACACGGTCCAGATGAGAGACGGGGCAAGGTGAAGGCACTGGGAATGGGGCCCTGCCAAGCAGATGTGCTTTGATGGTAATTGCGAAGCAAAAAGGAGTGAGAACTGGCTTGGAGATAAAAAAATGTTTCTTGTTGTGAATCTTGTCACCATCAGGGCTGGGAGCACATGTCTTTCAGCTGAACCGAGTGACTCCACGGTACCTGCTGTTGCTGTCAAAGCTCCTTGCCAACTGTGACATCTGTTCCTGAGAGCGTATGGTGAATCTGAATGTCAATATCCTCGACACAGAGAAGTATTTGTCACTCAGCAACAATCATCCCTCAAATGAAAGGTTAGCAAGACGACACAGGCCTTTAATCAGGCGGTCGGTGCACGTCTGTCAGTGGGGCCTTTAAAACATGCAAGGGCCGAGACTAGCCACCAATGAGTCAAGTGATTGATCTGCCCAAATCATTTTCCTTTGCCACTGTCAGGGGAAGGCTGATGGCAAGTTTGCTGTCAGGGAGGATTAAATATGACTCCTCTCTGGATCCTGATGAATCCTCTTCTTGGAAAACTCATTCTTTGTTACCCTGAGGAACGAGGTTTAAGCCTAGTTGAGACTGAGGTCATAGAAAAAGCTGTCTGCTCATCATGTCAGTACGAGCCTGGCTCTAATAAGAGTTTAGCATGACACGTGACACAAAACCACCCTTTAATGTCAATCTACAGGAAACAAACATTTGGGCTGTGTCCCAAAACCTACTAAGATGCCTATGTAGGCAGCATTTAAAGGCATCATAGGTTTACATTAAAATATATGTAATATACATTTCAATATAATAAAATTCATTTGTTACCCAGAAGTCTACAATGTGACTGTTTTCTCAAATATTTTTGTTTGTGTCAAAACTATTTTTGTCTGTTTATACTTATCAGAGTATTACATTGTTAGCTTAGCCTCATGCTAGCAGTAACTTATTGAAATTATGTGTAAGCCCAAACATTGTTATGGATAGCATTTCTAATAAACCACTTACAAAGTTATGAATTATTTACAAAGCCTTAGAAGGCAGCTGCCTGTAAAGGCAGTAAACATCAAGGCAGCTCACTAGGTTTTGGAACAGGGCCTCTCATATCTCATGGTAAACAAAGAAAAAATTTTCAGAGGTGACGTGTTGACAATGTATGATAACAGGAAAATTTAGATGTTTGCTACTCCTATAAGTAAATATTTAGCGGTTGTCTTGTATTATCTGAGGCAGCAGTTTTGTCCGTAGTTTAGTTTGCCCAGGCACACAGCCTCAGATTAAATCTAAAGAGCCTTGTAACTGGAAAAGTAATTGCATATTAAGGGCTTTGCCCATCATGACAAAATGAAGAAGTGCTTTTTCTCTGCCAAAGCTCACACACATCCCAAAACTATAAAATGGTCACATTTAAAACACTGTAACATTGAGTGGATAGGACAGCATTACCACATCATTTGACCATTCAAATGCATTATGATGTTATTTTAGCAGGTCTCATTCCACTAACTTAAAATTAACTGATTTATGTGGTTATTACTAAGCCCACATCCACAATAGAAATGACACATGAATCAGAGTTAAACTGTAAGACAAATGTTTTTTCAATCAAAGAGCGAGTTCTTACAGCTAAAGAAATCCTCATTACGCTCTCGTTATTGGCTAAGCGCTTCTCATTTTCTGGCTGAGAGCCAGTCCTCACTGATCTTTATGCCCCTCTTAAGATTACCTCCAACATCACTCTCTGTTCATTTGCTCTTTGTGAAGCGGTTACATTTATTTTTAATGTCCAGAGCATGTTGTTGACCTTCAATTCCTGCTGAGTCTAACACCTGCTGACCCAGCCCTTAAATCAGTCAAGGCCGAGATAAATACAGGCCTGCTGCACGTTAGGCTGGCCTAAGCTTGCCTGTCATGTCTCTCTGATGTTCTGCATCTTGTTTAGAAGATATTCCACCCATGACATTCTAGGACCTTTTCCATTGGGCGAGAGGGGAGAAATTCAGCCATTTCATTCCTCCCCGAGGAGCCTCATGTTTCCTTCTGTGGTCATTTATTTGAAGGCTATCATTTTCTTGAATTCATTGCTGAAAATTGCCATTGATTCTCGGGATGATGGATGCTGAAAGTCCATCTATTGACACTACCATTGACAGTTTTCAGTAAATTCTGCATCTAATTATCACTCTTGGCTAAATGATACTCCTGGCTGCTTGGGAGAGATGGTCGATAAGACTGGCTGTATTGTTCCTGAAGCCCTTATTGAGCTCTGTGTCAGGACTGTGTGATGTAGCTGATCACTGAGCACATTTCTCTCAGTTAGCAAGCTTTGTGTAATTAAACCCAATGCTGACCGAGGCTGTCGGGGAATAAAGATAACTTGGGGAGATTGATGTAATGAATTGTTCGTTTTACGTAGTTTCAAATAGTTTTTTTAAAGTGCATTTAATATATAATTTATATATACAAAATCAGTGTGTATCATTGCTTTCATATTTAAGCTACACCTAAAGTGATGGTGTGTTAGAATGCCAAAAATCAAATTAAAACCAGTGAGAGTTTAATCTGAAATCTAAAGCTTAGGCGCTTGTCATCGACACTTGTCATTGACCTTGGGTGTTAGACGACAGGAAATGGCACCTGCTGAAGGAGTTGGAGGTGGGACAGGGCTTTCCAGGTGAGCTATGTAATTCAACTCTAAAGCAGCCTTCCTTTTCCCACAGCAGCTATGAATCAACACTTTAGCATAGCTAATGGCTCACTCCAGCCCTCTCACAGGCATCTTATTGTGCTATGAAGCGAGCTGAGAGAAGGGAGGGGGTTATGGTGTAATCCTGAACGTGCCCTGGATCAGTCTGTTTGAATTTCACACCGACATTGATGTGCATGTCCGTCCTCATTGAAGGTCCTCTATGTGTGCCATTCCCAAGACGACACCCCACAGGATCACATAACTATCACTGGCTGTGCTTTACTGTGCCTGATTACCGCTGTCAAGAAGTGAGGACCCACAGCAAAGTGTGGATCAAGAATGCATACTAGTGCATATGTAATACATTTATAGAGGCTCTATTCCAATCCCCAGTGTGCTGCTTTGTTGTCTGCTGCGTGCAGTTTAATAGAGTTTGGAGTTAGCATATTACTAAGCCAATGGTAGAACACACTACTAAGCATACAAATGCATAGCACCCACAAGCATTGGATAAAATGGTACATTTTGAATTACATTATATACTATTGAGTTATAAATATATTTACCCAATTATGCTGCTTTCAAAACATGCCTTTTTTGCATTCAAAGTGTATGTTTGATGCCTTAAAATGCTGCCTATGTTGGCATCTCTAGGTTTTGGAATAGAGCCCATTTATTTTATTTTTTCTCCAGCAATCCATAGCAGTTGCCTACCTCTGCTAAGTGAGCACACTCACTCTACCCTGTCTTGTTTATGTGAGTTTTTATGTGCCTACAACAGCAGGGCCAGCTGTTCTCTGTAGTACCCAGGGCAGACTAGGGAGATGGCAGCAGTGTGGCACCAGGCAAACAGAGAGCATATGGCCTGGGTGGCATAACAGAGCACTCCAAACAGAATGCAATACTCCCATCTACCTTCCGGGACTGTCACCATGAGGAACAGGCCTCCAGACACAAATCCAAAACTACATCAGATCAAACTGTATTTGTGAGCTGAGTGCCTAAGGGAGACTTGTCTTCTGAGGTGTAGCTTGGCAAATCGCCCTGTGCATGAGAAAAAAGGAGAGAAAATAAAAATAAAAAAGATCGACTTCCCCCCCCCAGGGCCTTCTCCAGGCACTTTTCCATTTCATAAGTGACAAATTATCAAGGTTTTTGTTGTTCCGTTGCTCAGATTGTTTGTACACTTCATCTCATTTTTGAAGGAATATATGAATATAAGGCAAGTTTTTCCACTTTGTTAGGTGGTTGGAAAATGTCATAAAGTCAGATCCGAATGCACTCATGTTGGTGTTCATTGAATTAGACAGACTTGAGCCCCCACCAATGACATTGAAATAAATTGATATAATGACAAGAGTTTAAGCTTTGCCGTTGTGAGAGTTGAAAATCTAGTCCTGTGATTTCAGGCTTTACACTTGGCATGACATGTAACGTGATCCTGGACCTGTCAGAGAAAAATAAATCTACTTTTCCTTCTCCGTTTTATGTTCAAGCAGTGCTTATATATTGCCATGGGTTATTTTAAGAGGCAGAGGAACAGGGTTCCTGAGGTCACTTGTTCAAAGTCAACCTATGTCATGGAGCAAAGATAATTGCTCAATGGCCAGAAGGCTTTGATTGGCTGTATGGTTACTGTCTCAGTGGACACTGAATGTTTTTGGTTCAGGAAGGCGGGAGTGGGCGGATGGGTTAGTATAGCAGTCTCTTTTCCTCCCTCTGTCTTGCTCTCTTTCTGTCTTTACCTTTACTGAGGTCATAAAGGCAAAAAGGGTCACTTAAAGTTCAGTTTTAAATGGGTCATTGCTGAACATAACAGCCTTGCTGTTCACTGACAGTGCAACCTTTAACAGGCGTGGGTTAGAGCAATAAAAGTAAACTGTGGAAGATGCAATGATATTTGAAATGTTGAAAAGGTATTTGTGTTGATGCATGTCAAAGAAAGATTTGTGAAGGTCTTAACCGCTGTGTTTCTGTTAAGACCAACTTTTTTAAGCACCATTCGAGTTGGCACTGATGCAATGATTTCGAAGCTGTTCTCTTTCTTGGAATTTTTGGACTGTAGGCAGGCATGGTCTGACTAGTGGTGAATAATCAAATCCATTCTGACATTCTTTCATGTTAGTCTGCCCGCCAAAAGCTTTTATTCCACCCGATACAACTCTTATGTGGGGAAACTGCTCCAGGTTAGCAGTGTGGTGCTTTCCAAAGTTCAACATTTCTTATTTTCCTCCCTCAGTCAGCCTTTTGATTGTAGGGGTTTTTCACAAACCTCCAGCAAGGCTCCAGGTAGCAGTCTAGTGTTGGGAAAATGGGATCTGCTGCTAGTGCCAGGTGGAATAATCCAGTAGACCTAAGGCAGATGTGGAGTTGCTTGTTTCACCCTCAAAGCGTCAGATCTTACTTTCCAGGGAGCCCTAGGTCTCGATACAATGCACAATAGTGCGTCAGTGACAGGCCGAGATGTGCCTGGCTCATGTGTGCAGCTAGGTAGCCTTGTAGTGCCATTATCAGACTCGTCTGGTGCAGTAAGTTGCCTGGCGACGTGAGCCTGATCCGGCATAGCTGAGCAGCGTGTCACGCTGCAGAGGCCTCTTTTTCCCGCTCTCCCTTTCGGCACTGTCAGTTAAAGAAACAAGCCGAGAGCAGACGCAAAGGTGTTTGCCATGCCAAACGGCTCTGCAGTCTTGGCAATCGGGGCCTCTGGGTTGAGAAGCCAGTTGTTTCCCCTTTCTCTTCCGAGTCGTTGCATTGCCTGCGAGTTTACATGACCCTTCAACCCTGTTTACACACAGGCTGTTGAACGCCGCTTACAGGCTTCTGTGTGCGCTGGTAAAAGTAAATTTGTCACAGGGTTTTCTCTGGTTGGATGTTGAATTCCCCGGGCCTTTAAAAAAATCATAAAAGGCCTTTTCTTTGCTGGCCGGCAAAGCACTCACTACTTAATGTGAAAATTGTCAGTACACAAAGTTCATTAATCAACCTGAAGATAAAGAATTGTGGTTTTGACTGGGTTAGGGCTGTCAGCAGGCTAATGTTGAATAGTGTATCCCTATGGGTAGAAATTATTTTGCTAGGAATTCTAAATCATGCTGCTGTCAGAACTGGAGATCTTAAAAGCCTCACATTGCTTTTACATCTTTATCTTCTAAGCCTTTTTTCTAAATAATTGTAATATATTCCATATCCTGTCAAGTGGCCTTTTATTTTTACTATTAACAATTAAGAAAAATCTGCTTGCATTTTATTATGCCCTCATTGCAATGCTAGTCAGGCAAGCTAAGTGCAAGGATATTCCTGCATGAAAAATGTTCTTCAAATAAGGATCAAATTAAAGTTTTGCTGCATGCTGTGACCTCAATTCATGACATTTCCAAGCTGTTCTCTGTTTTGTGGCATAAATATACAGTATGGATCTCTGGCAAGCTGTGATTTATTTTGCTTCGGGACATACTTGTGGTCACACTTCGCTATGAAGAATATACTAGTATAAATGAAATGGCCGTAGATCAAAATAAACAAATCCCTGATGTCTTATCAATGTCTTTCCTGTTAGGAAAAGAATCCCAACTTGCCGTTCCAAAAGAAAAATATATTATCAGATAAATGGTCCCAAGGAATTGAATGCCAAGGACAAGCTAAACCACTTCCAAGCAATGTATGGAAAGTGTATTGTGTGAGTGAAAAACTGGAGAACCGTCATGAAGAAATGTGCCTTTCATCCCAGATGGCATAATCAGAGCCTGCCATATATCTGAGAGGTGGTTATAGTGTTCCTTTGAGCCCGGCTTTTATAGAAAAGGAAAGTGTGGACAATAATGTAAAGAATAATACAGAGCTGTTTCCATTGAGATGACAGTCGGAGTGCTGTTAGGCTGTCAGGCCCTCCTCTGGGGAGGCAGGGTCAGACTGTCAGTCAAAGCTGATTGACACTTGAGAGGTGTGAGAGATCAAAGCCTCTATCTACCAGACAGGCTGGCAAATAGGTGTGATGAGTGAAGAATTGCTGAAAGTTTGGGAACGACTGATGCGACATCACGGGAAGGTGAGGTGTCTGTAGCTTTTTTATATTGTCCAAAATTTGGTTTGTTACATACTTTTAAATTCTTAGCAACAGTAACGCAGCAGAATCATGTCAAGTTTAGCCAGGTAATAGTGCTTTGTGGGTAAAAGACTTCTCACTGAAGGTTTTTGATCAGATGCTTAGAAATGTCAAGATTTGCATTATTGTACCCTATTGGAGAGTCCAGGTGAAGCTGGTAGCTGCATTTCGAATGTGGAAGATGGTCCAAGCTGTATAAAGTTTCAGTCTGGTTTTTCAAGCATGGGGGCTTGTTGACCATCCATTGACCGGGGTGATGACAAATTTTGACCAGTTATAAAACAGCTGTCACCTTTTCTGAAATGCAGCTACCAGCTTTAGCTGGATTTTCCAGCAGGCTATTCAAATTTGATGGCTTAGTTAAAAGAAATTTCTCTGTGCCAATGTTCTGGACTTTGTTCTGGACTCTTACAATGGATGAAGGCAAAGAAACCGTGATGTGGCCTGTCTTCGCCTCTTATCGCCACCCCATCTCTCTCCTGCAACTTTTCCATATGCCTGTTTCTTAATCCATCCCCTTTGCTCTTTCTGTTTTATTAGTCTTGACAGAGGCTTGATTCAAATAAGCCTTCAGTGTGGCCATTGCCAGAGCGCAGTGTAAATTGAATCACGGAGAAGGATTTTCAAATAGGAAAACAAATTAGCACTCAGACCCTCTCTATGCAATTATTTCTATTACTTGTTTCTCAAGGCACTGGAATGTAGAAAGCAGGTTTAACAACCATTTGTTTTCATTTTTCCTTAAGGAAAACCAATTATGAAAGGTTACTGCTTATCAGCGCTTCATACAGGCAAAATCCCTTTTGTCTAAAAGATTGATAATGCACATTTACATGGCTACATGCTGGTTCGGCATTCATGTTTTATAATATTTTTAAGGTGAGCGACTTGCTTGTGTTGGTCAAACAAGTGTTTTTAATATGGCTTTATGCTGATGCAGTTTTATCATTAAGCTCTAATTGATATTAAGATTTGTTAAAGCTTGTTATCAATCTTTATCTGTGTGCTTTGCAAAGACATTGATCAATGAAAATGCTTTCCTTTGCTGACTGTATTGGACATTGCGGAGCAGTCACTAGTTGGGCCATTAAATAGCTCTTGTAAGGTCCCAGCACCAAGATCAATAAGCCATTGAAAAAAAAAAAAGATGAAATTACTTTTTTCTTTCTTCAATGAAAAGAAGTTCTATTACTGAAGCCTGCATTCCAACTTTTCTTTCAACAGAAATAATTCCTAAAACTGTGAAAACAACTCTTCACAAAGTTTTTTTAATTGCTCGCGCCTTATTAAAATTCCTCTGAAGTTTGTACATATCACCACATCAAATACATCATAAATTATAAATTTTTCACATAGCAGTCTTGCAGTCGTAGCTCCCGGGTTTCTTGAAAATGGCTCCTGTCTGAGTAAATGTGAATGTTTGTAGTGTGAGCTTGTATATGAACTTTGTTAGACAGGCCAAGCTAAATTGAAGTAATGCGCCTCTCCATCTTTTTTCATTCACATTGCATAGTGCTAAATGAAAACTAATAAACATCTAGTGCCTCTTGGTCTACTTTAAAATTGTAATATTAATGTTGGGAAGCGATTTTGCAGCAATTTGTCCTCTGCAGACAACCATACATAAAATCATAAATAACACACGTCAATTTAGGGTTGTTCTGAGTCATTTAAGCATGAGAGAATTTTTTTTAAAAGTCTCTGAATGGAAATAGGGTAATTGAAACACAAGCAAACAGAAACTGATGACATAAAACCAGAGTTAGTAAACAAAAGCCTGTCTTGATGAGCAATGAAAGAAAACAGATTCTTCATTTAGTTTCTTGATGGAAACTAAGGCTGATTTAAAGTGGAATCAATTTGTTGATGACAGGTTGGATTTGTGGATATGACATGATAGCTGCAGAAATGGATTATCATCGTTAATTATATTTGAAGGACCAGATGACAGAGTTTATTTTTTATAGATATGTTTCCACTGCACAGATTTTTACTCTGTTACTGTACAACATCTGCTATGTCATTCATTGCACGGCTAAAGGAAAAGATCACCCTCAAATGACAATCTCTCATTATTTACTCAGTCGTGCCTTTTTGTTATACGTCAAGGGAGAATTTGTGAATCCACACAGTTTTGGTCGACACATTAAGTTGACAGAAACAATGAGTCAGAGAGTTAAACTCTGAAACTGAATGAGTGAATGAATCAAAATAAAGTCACTGACTCAATGATTTGGTGTCTGAAGTCCTCCAGTAAAATCACACTGAAGGATTAAAACAGTTTAACAAAGCTAGTCAAAACTCTTGTACAGTGTTCAAACTTTGTGTGCTCAATGAAATTGTATTTTTTACAGCATTGTTTTTTTTTAACAAAAAGAGATTGCAAAACAGGATGTCAGATCCATTTAAGTAATAGTTAACTAAATGAGAATTCTGTGTGACTTTCTTACTTTCTATGGAAAAAAACGAATCTACATCAGCAATTTACAATGACCATGGCAAAAAAATAAAGCAAAACTACAATAATGCACCATAGAAGTAGGCCATATTACTTGTGTTATGTTTACATTTGCCAGAGGGATTTGTTAAATTAAACATGGATAGGAGACATTTAAAATCCCTAATTATCAGGCACATCATCACTTGATATGAAATATATTTATTTTTGCTCAATTCCCCAGTCAATCCCAGCATGCCTTTGGAATTCACTGTGTGTTGTTATAAATGACTCTTGACACATGACGTCAAATGACCTGCTTCAGGTCTGGAAGGACTGACGTGGAGACTTCTGTAGGCGTGAATAAATAGCTGCTCCTCGTTTATGCTTGTCAAAAGTTTTCGGAGGCTGGACTTCACACTGGGTCTGTTTTGCTGTGTGAGAGATGATTTATTCCTCTTGGTCCAGCTATTGCAGCAGCTAAGTGCAGCAGCTGTTTGTTGGACAGATAGTTTTACACAGGCTTACATTAAATAAGCCTGGCTCTCTGACACCATCCATTCCCACCCTCGCCGAGCAGCCACAAGACTGAGTGGCTTTGTGTGATCCCAAAACTGACTCTGAAGTACAAAGCTCTCTCTGCTTGGCTCTGAGTTCAGAAAGAAATCATCTCTGGAAATAAGCACCCCAGCAGTTATACATTCAGAGACAAAGAGAGTTATAGGGTACATTCGTTATGAAGTGCTACACAAAACAATAACAGTAAGTTACAAAATTGTTAGATCAGTTTCACACCAATTTTATTGGACTAAACCAGGGTTCCTTTTAAAGTGAAAAGTCATTTGTAGTTTTTTTTCTGTAAATACTGTACATTTTCTGTACATTCAGTACATACTGTGGCTCTGTGGCACTTTTAACATCCTAATCAGTACTATACCAAATTTATTTTTCTTTAAACCACATGGCTTGTCTGTTGCCTGTAACTAATATTTTATAATGCGTCCCGATCGGGGGGCTTATTAAACATAAAACATGTCATAAAGTGCAGGTCACAAAATGAATTCTACAGTTTTGCCCTTTAAATGTAGTCTGTAATTACAATGTTGGATGTCAATATCTCCTTCATTGTTTTGAAGAGTGTTACCATACACACTTAACACACTCTATACCCCTGCGGGTTTACAATACCCGCTGCCTCTGATTCTTCTTTTTACTGTAATGGCCATATTTATGACTTATTTAACAATTTCATTTTTCCCCAGAGCTGACGCGAGTGCTTTGTTCTCAAAGTGGTGGAAAAAGCAAGCGGCATGTCCTGGCATTTTAGCTTGTGCCTGTTTGAGCCATTCAGTGTCTGAGTTCAGAACCAGCTGGAGATCAAACGCAGCCCGATTTATTAGGCCCAACTGTAGAGATGATATGTATGACTAATGTGTTGTTTGTTCATGTCAACATGCTCTTGGTCCATACCCATACACAGGCCTTTCATGTTAGTCTGCAGGGACAGGCTGTTGTCTGCGAGTGATGAGTTTTAACTCAATGGAAAAGGCAGATTTTAAACACTGTCTGTCATCCAGGTTTAAAAATCTCTCATGAAGTTGTATGATTGTGGATGGCTCTCTGAAAGGTATTATGTAACTGATATTTCAGTTATATTAATATTTTCATTGGTAATGCTGCCACTTGTTTTGTTCACTTATGATGTTTCATTTGTTTCAAGTAGTCCCTTAATTTTTTTTTACCTAAAACAAACAACTACCCCTAACAGGAAACGTTCTCAGAACTTTTTTCAAAGTTATTAAAAAACATCTTTGCAGTAACATTAGTAGAACATTTTATGTTATATATCATATCAAAAAAGTTATTCCTAATTTGTTAGTGGAATGTATTAAAAACATCACAGAATTAAAAAGAAGTTTGAGTAACATTCTTATAACCAAGCAATAACAATAAAAAAAATCTAAAAAACGTTTTAAAAAATTTTAAAATAACATTTTAAACAATTTTGTTACTTAATGGAAACATTAGGGAAATATTCTTATAGCCTAAAAGTGTTTTAAGAATATTGTAAATCATGCTTTAAAAGAAGCAAATTAATCCAATTTGATTTGTATAAAAGTTAAAAAATGGGAGCTTGACTCGTGACCTAAAGGGATCTTAGATACCTAAATATTAAACCATGATATTATTATTATTATATATTTATATAATAAATATTTATATTATTCAAATATTAATATTTCAATATATATTTCAATACATTAAATATATATTTATAATGTTTATACAAACACATGTAGCACACATACATATGTATGTATCTGAACACATTTCTCATGAATGAAAAACATATGGAGAGAGATGTCATTTTTTAAAGTGCTGCAGAAAGTGCAGAGCGGGCCAGCAGATGCCTCATCAAGAACACTCATTCAGAATGATGAATGTGGCCAAATACACATTTGTCCGTAAAACTTGCAGAGTGGATGAGCATCATTAAGCATGAGAAATAGGTGCAGCCCCGCTGAGAAGTGAGCGCAGCAAACAGATGTTGGGAATTTTTGCAGGCATCTTTCATCCAGAAGACCATCATTAATAAACCTGAAGGTGATTCTCTTGTTTCCATTTAATAAGAGTGAGTAAAGTATGAGAGGCCTAGAAAATCGCTGAATGAACAATCTTACAGGGCTTTTTAAGTCACTGGTGATGTTGCTTACATAAATGCGAGTGGACAACCCGTCTCATTTGTACAGTCACATTCTAAGTTACACCTATATGTAGCCCTGTACCAAGGAGAGATGTTTTACGTAAATAGCCTGGAGCTATTCAAGGATGCTCAGCACTGTATGGTGATCTTTTATCCCCAAATCATTTGTCTTCTTTTTGCAGCTGATCTTGAATAAGCGCAAATGATCTCTTTATGCTGCACCATGATAAACTGCAGGTCGTAATGAGCCCATGTGTTGTAGAGGGGGAAACGGGCTGCTCCATGTAAATGTGATCGGCTTGAGTAAAAGGTGCATGCTGTCCTACCTGACTAAATCATTCATCACGGATCTGTGGAGGGCTTGCAAATCAAGATGCTGGGAGACTCTTGTTAAGTAGCTATATCACGACTGAAGCTGTCTCGTTTTATAAACAGTCTGAGACGGGGAGGGTACACTATGAATAGTGCTTAAGCCCAAAGAATTCTGCAACCAATATATCTTAATACAACTTCTTAGATTCCAGTGGGCGGCACACGCCTCTCTCTCTCTTTACCCAGCCCCTCTATTCCACCTCCCTGTGCAGTGGCTGCAATTTTCTCGCCGCTAACCACGGTGACTTGATTTTGCTAGCACCACAGTTTACCTGCAAACAGGATTACATGCATATATCTCATGCAAATCAATAAAAGTTGTCAGGACCGTTTAGCCTGTGCTGCTTTGCTAAATGCAATTTATCACACTGCAAATCAACAAAAGGGAGCAGGTAACAAAGGGAGTCTGATCATCAGTGCAGGAGATGTTGTCAAATGCCTGTAGACTGCATTTTTCATCTCTTTACTGTAAATTGTACTCATTCGCATGCAGCGCATACAAAAACATAACAGTTTTAGTTTATTATATTCTGTTTGAAGGTCTCTACTCTGTGGAGAATATGTTTTACCGACCATTTTATATGGTTTTCATATTGACATCTCATTATATCTTGAAGAACTGCTATTACCAAAGCAAAATGACGCAACTGTTTGAATTTTAATTGGCCGTACCTCTGTGAACTGAAGAAAGCAATCATTTCATGACTTTGGCCTTTTAAAGGTGTTTTAGTTGTTGTGCTATACCAGCTGAGGCATGAGATTGATCTAAGTCATAAAGCGCTGTCATGTTTGCCATGGCCCTGTTGAAAATTGGTAGTTCCCGTGAATATTAACTGTGTCACTCACTCTGGCAGGTATAAGAGCTTTTTACATGAGACTCCCCTCCCACACACACACACACATGCACACTCTTTTGACATCAAAAGCATATAAAATGACCAGTTATATTAAGCTGCTTTGAAGGAATTGTTACCATGGAATCTTGTTGTTTGGCTTTCTGCTGGGTCATCTGCAGTGGCGAGTCAACAAGAAACAAAATCGACTGTTTTGTGTTACAGATCATACTGTGAATGAAACATAAATGCATGTAATTAAAAAATGTTTTTATACATTATTTTGTAATATATTCATCATTATTAATATGCTTTACCCCTGAAACAAATTAACAAGCACGTTTTAATCAACAAACATCAACAAACCTTTCCCTCTAATCATGTGGCCACCCTTCTGGTAAGTTTTTCAAAGTCAAATTATATTTTGATAGATGGAATCAAACCTTGCCCTCCTTTTTTGTCTGTTTTTGAAATGCATCACATATTTAATGTGTTTTGAATTGTGTCTCATGTTAACTTTAAAGATACTTATAATCATAATCATAGTCATAAATTAAGTTTATCTATTTCCTAGAAAGTGCAGTTTGACAGCACTAGCTATGGATATACAAAATGTATTAATACCGGAAAAGATGTTTTATTGCTTAGTTAAGTGACCACATCATGTTTATTTATTAAAAGTGATGTTGCCCTAGATACTGACACATTTTGAGTAACAAATTACTGTAAAAGAAAAATAAACATTATAATTGAAGAACTATAAAAACAGACAAATATGTGCTCTACACACAATTCTGCTTCATTTATAGAATGCACTGTCAGTGTGAAACAGTGTGAGGTGTCGCTGTATGTCATTACTTGTTGTTTTTGTGCATTTATTTGTAACATTTAATTTGAGAGTTTGGTGATTTATCATGGTTCATTTAAAAGCAGGCAATGTTTTTGAATTGATGTCGAAAATGATCTGCCTGACAGCTTGTTGCCATCCAGTCAATACAAATGAATATGGTAGTAATGAGCTGTTCATGCTGTCCTTTAATCAGACTAAGAAACATCTACAGTAATCAGATATGGTGTCTGCAGTTACACTGCCAATATATGTGTGTGTGTACGCGCAAATTGTCTGGCCTATTCCATTAAATATGATTAGCAGTGTAGGTTTTAAAGAAACCTATTTGAAAGAGACTGACGTAATAACACTACTATAGTGTGTCTCTTTTCATGCTTTCTCGTGACTAATTTCTTTAGAATGTATTTCTCAGTCATTGTTATGTTCTTAATTTCATTTACGCACTTTCACCAGGATTAATGATCTGTTTAGTGGATGTTTGATTTACTCCAGACTTTGCATAAACTCTCAGTTTTAACGCCATTCTGGGAAAGAAACTTCCCAGATGTCATTGTGTGCATTTGAAGCCGAGTACTTCATGCAATTATGCACTTGATTTGGAAGAAGTTGAGATTCCACTAGTGGCTGTGAAACCAGTGTGCCATTCAGCGTCGTCTGACCCCAGTTAATAGCAATCATGCCTTTAAACTGTCGAGTCACTGGTATATTTCAGGCAGAGCATCATCAAATCCCCACTCTTGTTGCAAAGATAAATTAGTAATTCTTTAATAATGCATTGAACCCTAATTCTCTTTGATTACTAGTGAGTTAGATGATACTGACCCATTGAAATTGGTCATCAGCATAAATAATGACTGAATGTACTGATAAAATGCAAACTTGCCGGCCATCATAAATCAAATGAAATCCACTTGCTGTGGAAGTCATTGGAATTAGAAGTCCATGCTCCTATTAATTATGTTGCCTTCTGAAGGCGACAGAGTGATAAATCAGGGCTGAAAGGTACTCCAGTTAGGGAGTTGAGGAAGCGAGACTGCCTGCAAATGGCTTTGTATACCCACCTAATTGTTTCTTAAACAACCCACCTCTAGAGGCACATCTGATAGCTTGGCTTTGGAGAAGGGTTTGGGATAGTGCACAATCATCTAAATGCATGCAGACCAGTGTCAGGAATATAGTCTTGTATTCTTCTTTTTTCAGTATGCCTATTCTGGACTCATATAACGCATGCCTATTTTTTTAACCTGTTTCTTATTTGTTTGCAATAAATTTGTTGATTATTTATTTTTAGTTGTTTGTATTGTTTTTACAGTTTTACATTCAACAACCTTTACATGCTCTGTAAAATTACTTTAAATTTAACAATTCTTGTCTATGAGACAATATATATATTTTAACAGCATTTATATATATATATATATATATATATATATATATATATTTAAAAAATTTATGAAACTACTTTTCTAAATAGGTTCTGTGATATTTTTAGATTTTTGAAAATTTAATTTTTTTATTATTATTACACGCATCATGTCATCCATTCAGACATTGTTACTTCCAAAACATTTTTGATAGCATTAAAATTCCAGTTTTGTCCATATTTTTAGTTTGTCTTCTGTTTATCTGGACTCTTTGTAACTTCAATTCAATTAGAGCTCACCCTTTAATTGCTAAGGTTTTGCATAATTAATTACAATTGCATACATGGATGGCATGATATTTAATTCGTTTGACTCCTATTTTGTTATGATTAATGCAAATTCAACCTGTATTAGCCTTGCTAACATTCCTGCTAAAGCACTACAGTATGTTGCTTTCAGTCTAGTACAGTTGAATTCTCTCAGTCTTTATGTACCATGTTTGCATAGCTGCTGCTCTGATTCTGAGTCTAGCCCTCATGTGTCTGCCACCACAGTCTGTATGTGTTACTTACAGTCTCAAAATATCACCTTTTCCTCCAATGAGAAGTGTTGGTATCCAACCCAGGGGGATAGAAAGGCGTTGTTTTTAGCACGAGTGTTCCTTCAGAGCGGTCATGTGTTTTTCAGCTGTAGGGGCCACAGCCTCATCAATCACACAGCACTCATTAGCTTGTCCTTTTGCTGAAGGAAGCCATTTTAGAGGGCGGCTATTACAATAATTGCATCCCTGTGTTTTATGTTACATTCAGTTGTTTTATAACATATGAGATGTTCTAATGAGGTCAAGTGTCTCTTCCTTGAAAATATCCAGCTAACTGTGGGCCTGAACTTGGTTAAGTGTGGAAAGTGGTACAAGACTTTACAAACAGGGCTTCTTTTGTGTAAAGATGCTTTGAGGACTTTGATAGGTGGTGTTGGGAACAGCCCATTTAAAGGGACAGTACTGCACTAAAACAAACATAAAAATGATGTTTCAGCTAAATTGTGAGCTTTGTGGCAACAATTTAAGTGAAATTTAGGAACAATGACTTAACAGAGTTATCGGTTAGAATCAGTTTAATGACTCATTTGCTGAATCGGTCTATGGTTCATGAGTCACTGAGCCATGAGTCGTTACATGGGTCTAACTCTAAATGACAGCAGTTACTGTGTTATTACTGTGTTACTACTGTGTTAGTGAGTGCTTGAAAAACCTAAATCTAAAGCTGTTCAAAGTACAACGTAGATACATCCAAAACAATATTTTAATGCAATAAATGGTATGTAAAAAAATGGAATCAGGATCATTAAGTGTATTCGGAAACCAGAGTCATTAAGTACTTAATATCCCAGTGATTCATGAGGCTCCTGAATATATCTATTTTGAAACTTAAAGACACTCCTTATTATTACTAGTCAATGCTATTACTTCAGTATGAAAATTCACTACACTTTTACTACATCTCAAAATACCTTTCTGGGTAAGGAACGATATTTATTACATATTACATATGTATAATTAAAGATGTTTGTTCACAAATAATGTATCTGTGACATTTTTTTTTTATTTTTTAAAAACCCACTATTACTCAAAATCTGTGGTTAATCCAGACGCTGTCCATTAGATCTTAATATCTGGATTCAATCATCCCATTTTGCAGGAGTTTTACTCCCTTATTTCACATCAAGACTGAATTAATCCAAACACAGGTCCTTCTCTAACCAATCACCTTCATCCAGGGTCCCAGAGAAACCATTTAAGGGAAAAATGGTGGCAGGCCTGGCCTCAGGTGTCAGTGTCATGGTGATGAATCGCAGGGAAAACATATTAAACCTGTGTTGTGTACAACCTGTGTTTGTATCTCTGCACTCAGTCCACACTCTGGCCAAAAAAATGAGATCCTCCAATAAAAAGCCTATAAACACGCCTGTGTGCAGTGAACATAAAGACAAGCCTGTCCCAGCAAAATTGATTTATTTGATTCTATGACATTTTAGTTGTGGTTGTTATGTTATATTTATGGGCGAATTGCTAGAGCCTCTCATTATGCTCTCCTAATTTATTTTACATACATTTTATGGCTGCGCGTGCCTGCTGGGGCTGTATTGCAGCCGTTTTGAAGAGAGTAAAAAATTGGGGTGCGTATCGATTGAAATGTACGTGTTTATTGCTGTTGTAATGATTTTTTTAACATGGGCTTCAACAACACCACTAAGACAGATGTTGTGTTCATTGGATCCATTTGTCCGTTGTTTGTAATCACCTAGCAAAATAGATTAGCCCATCAAATCATCTTGCAGGAGATGATGATGGAAGACTCCACAATAGCAGATTATGAGTTATATGTTCAATGATGATGGATAGTAGAGGACTGATTTCCTCAATACCATAGGACGGGACTGTATGCACACAGAACTGGAACTGAATCATGAAAAGTAGGTGTTATGTAATGGAGGTTTTAAAAGAGAAATTCATGCCATTATTCTATTCTGATTTATTTTTTACCGCTTAACAGTTTTGCAGCTTTTGTTTAGATCAAAGCAGTATAGAAATAAAGAAAAAAATAGAAAACAGGAAAATTGTAAAATACATAGAATACACAGCAAGTATTATTTTAATTGTAAAGAATATAAAGCCACACCTTTTTAATAGCATTGAACACATTAATTATTCTCTGCAAGACTAGGAACATGTGTTAAAAGCACATGTAACCCAGTTTAATGTGCAGAAACAGCTTTAAATAAACCATTTGTAGGCTGATTGTTCCAAAATGTGTAAACATTGTGGCTCTGTTGACTTTTTGCTGAGTATTTCAGGTACTTCCACATAGCAGCATTGGATCATCCAATGGTATGGGGGCGAGACTCTGTTTGCCCATCCAATAACAGATACAGAGAGTGAAATCAGTTTCACTTTGGGAAATCAGTTTGAAAACAGTCATAAGTGTGCAATTTTGTATGGTGATGCTAGTTTGTGCAAAAATGTAATGCATTTTAACCTGTTATTTGAAATATTATAATATTTAAACATCATAAGTAAGCCCTGGTGTCTGGGCAGCACCTCAAGAGTTCTTGATATCAGGCTGCAGGGATGTGATCTGATAAATGATCAAGTTCATAAAATTGCATATTGGAAAATATCAACCTGAGATCTTTTTTTTCAAGAATCCATTTCTTGGATGTAATAAAAACAATCAAATTAAATTACTTAAACTTTTGATGCATTACATAACGGCTGGAGATCATTCTTTAGCATAAAGTATCAGTAATTAATTGGTGTGATGAAGCCGTTATGAGCTCCTGGTTATTAAATTATAATATCTGTCCATAAAATGAAAAAAGCTTCTTCTTCCCCCAATAACGTGATAATGTATGTACAGGCATTTCTGAGCATCATATAGCATGAAATTTAGTGTTTCCAGAATATTTAACATTAAGACGCTGTTAAAATTTATTCTTTGTGCGCATTCCTGAAAAGATGGCTGACAAGGAATATCGATAAATCGCACAGCAGCAGCAGGAAGTGACAGTAAATCTTGTGCAGGGGCTTTGGGGGGGTGTAACTCTGATGTCGTTGTCAGAGGGTTGGACGGTGGAAGATAGATTTGGGGAGGAGGGCAGGGGAAAGGGCCATTTTAAACCTCGACACTGATTAGTTGAGATGAGAGGCAGGTGCCGTGTCCTTGTGATGACATTCAGGCCCTGATATTTGTTTGCCTTTAAATAATACCGTGGACAGAGCTGAAGAATGATGGCCAGAGCCAAGCTGACATTGTGCCTTGACCAAGGTGACTGACTCCGGGCCACTTCCTCTCCCTCTCAGGCCTGTCAATACACATCCAGGACATGATAGGCTTTCCTTTGGATCACAGCTCCAGAGGAAAGCTGCTGTCTTTATCTTCTCTTGTTGTTTGAGAAGATCTCGCTCTTACACGCAATACTGCTGCTAAATTTCTGATATTTAGGGACATGGAAAACTACATTTTGTCATATAAAGGTAGTCATTGGAACTTCTGGGAATTCCTAATTAATCTAACTGACTGATTAAGTAAACCTGGTTAGGTGGTATTTTCTTTAGACACATTGTTGCCTTCAAAAACAGCTAAATGGGAGCTAGACTGGAACTCCTGGGTTTTGAGAGACATTTTCAAAAAACTGGGGCAGGTTTCGTGTGTAAAGGTAGGGCTTTAAAAAGGAGGGATTTAGGGTCATAATTTTTTAAAGGTGGTTTTACTGTGCAAACTTTCTTAAAGCTAATAAACTAGTCGGCCGTTGACCAGTCACCTATCACGACCCGTTCTGAATTACATTTCCCTAATACTGTGTTTCCTTTTTAATATTTCATATCCTGCTTAGCAGACATCACACTAATGCCAGCTCTATGTCTCATTTATTATGCACAGAGGAAATTATAATTCATGGCTCTTGCGTCTCTTGCTGTTGTTTTAAAGGCTGAATGAATAGTTTCCCAGCTAAGTGTGGATGATGTGGTGTTGATTAAACTGGGCTGATCCAACCCAGCTGACGGCCGGGGTAGGGACCATGATCCCTGTAATTATCGCCTCGCTTTCACAGTGATTTACTTTGTGGCCTTTTGATGCATATTCCTTAAAAAATAACTGACTGTACATAAAGACCCTAATTTTCCATGCTGACCCTTTTTAATTGGGCCCCGTTTTCAGCAAGATTTACAGCGAGAGTGGATGGAGACATGGCCGGTGTTACTCAGAACTGCACTTCCACTCTGTGAAGTCGAGGGCGAGCGATGGCCGCTCATTTACATTTACACACTGTCAGCACACTCTCTCATCCAGAGTGACATGGCCAGTCAGACCGCATTTATCCCTCTGTGTCAGCCCGTGATGAAGTGCAGAAGAAGAGAATGGTCACTCATGCATCTGAGCGAGAAATGTCACTGTCACCAAATGTCACAATAGTTGGTGTGGTTGGTGAGGATGGGCGGCAATTTTCACATATAAGGTGTGAAGGTGTAGGGAGTGTGAAATAAACAATACACCTTATATTAAGACTTCACACACACACACAGACGCCATGATGGCAAACAGATTTGACTATCATTAACATCAGTGCACGTCACAAACTGTAAACAATTCACAGGAAGTCCAAAAAAACATGACTTTAAAGACTTTTATTCTTGTCCTCTAGTTTTTCACATGTAATCATTAAAAAATGTGCACATGAACCAATTATTTCTGCCGTCCTATTTGTTTCCTGATGAATTTGTTCTGGCAGTCACACCCTGTCACAGAGCAAAAAGTAAAACTGAGAAAAGAGGAGCACCGTGCAAAATATCTCCGTTTTTGTCAAATATGAGTTGAAGCATTGATTTTTCTAATTCATCTTGTCTCGACATGAGATATCGTCTCTCTCACAGAAGTTTGACTCTGGAGATGACACTATGAGAATCCACAGATCCCCCTGACGTTAGCCTCAGGG
>JAZGTJ010007152.1:0-23427 GCA_036877575.1 Botia almorhae
TTGTCACTGTCTTTCTGGTGCACTGTAGAGCTTCTGCCACTAAAACAAATTCCTCGTATGTGCAAACATACCTGGCAATAAAGCTGTTTCTGATTCTGATTCTTACCAAAGATTTTGTATACAACGCGGTGTTAGGTAGGGCCCCCCGAGTTCACATTTTATTTTATTAGGTATCGAGTTTAGTGTTATGGTGCTTAAGTTTTATTCCAAATGAGGACTAACAGTTTGAAGAACATTTCGTTACTTTTCTTAAAAACTAAACGTTTCAAATGATCTCATTTATTGTCACTCTATAGAGGACATATTTGTTAGTTACACTAGTAAATTTAGTCATTTATATTACAAACAATTCTTTAGCAGAACACCAGCTGAATGTTTCAAGAATAAATCTTGTAATATTCTACATTAGTCTTGTCCAAGACAGAGAAGGCATAAAACCTAAGAACTTTAGCACAAACAGGAACACATTTAAACAAACATATTAGCGAATCTTTATTTGACAACTTTATACTTTATAACCAATACACCTTAAAATTATCTTAGGTTATAATACAAGTTTAAACATTTTTTCCACAATTGAAATACTTTAGTCTGTGTACAAACATTTCTAAATAGTGATTTCTAGAATAACAAAAGTGTTAATGTATGATTAAAGATTTGATATGTGCTCAAGTGCAATCAATTGTAAATACCTAAACAAACAAACGTAATTGGATAAAACAAAACACTGTACTGATGCATGTGCTTTTGTTTGTATTAATGTTAAGATCTGGGTTTAATGCAACTGCATGAATACAATAACGATATGGAACTCATGTGGAACTCATGTGGACTCATTGAAATGGTTTCACAATTTTCATAGAAATGTAGTTCTGTAAAAAAAGCATTAGAAAATTAGCGACTTACAAACTCAAATGTAGTTTAAAATGTTTGAAATTACAAAATCAATGTCAAGCTTTGTAAAATCACTGTTACTGTTTGCATGAACAATGTTCTTACCGGTAATGAATACAGCAAGATTCCAATGAATAACAGCACTAAGATCAACACAATCAGGCCAATGAGGATCCACTTAAATTTGCGCCACACTATAAACTTGAACGTCTTGCATGGATTAGTGAACCAGAAGAACGAGGTTTCAGGTCGCCTGAGAAAACAAATCTCATGATAATCATTTGTTAACACAGAAAGCAGCTGAACATCTCAGTCATGCAGAGGGAGCAATGCCTTACTTGGGAGGGTCCAGTTTAGGGTTCATATTAGGCTCATCTCTGCCTTTTCCAGCAGGTCTTTCATCTGCCTCTTTCTCATTCACGATCTCCAGAGTCAACTCAACCTTCCCCTAAATCCACATAAAACATTTAACTTATTTTACTGTACTATTGTAATGTGACATTTTCTGATTTCTTACAACATCAGTTGTACTAACACCCAGCTCTCTCTTTCCATCTTTATCCATGTAGCACGGCCACCATCCTCTCACCGACTTCTGGTCAAAAAGGGACTTTGATTGGTCTGATTTTGGAGGACACAGCCCATCAGGCAACATGGAAAGGCTACATTTCTCTGATGTTTTGGAGGGATTGACAAGGTTCTGTAGATTTAGTTCAATAGCGCCTGTTAGGTAAAATGAATCAAAAAAGGTTGGTTAGGATTTAAATGGTAAAACAACAGATAAACACACTATTCTGTCTAAATAGTGTAAATTCTGTTAAATTTCCCAGAATTCACATAGAAGCTACATATATACAACTCACCTAAATAATCATCCAGTGAGAATTTGTCATTGTCCCATATTTGAATAATCAGCTTGGGTGGTGTTCTATACTCAGTCTTGTCAAGGCTCCAGAAATGTTCCTTGTTAATGGAAACGAAAATATTTCAATACACCAAAATATCTTTTATAGCAGGTTACATTCAATCATTCATTACCTTTTTAGACACAAGACACAGTTGCTCTGCAGGCAGGTATTCAAACGCAAACACAAGTCTCCAGTTGAAATTGCCATCACCATCCAGAGATCTGTAGTGGACATCAGTTTTTTGCTTGTCTTCTTCCATACCTGGCATCCACCTAATCAATTAAGTAGAAACACATTTAATCACAATAAATGCCAAAACATTAGCAGTAAAAAAATTCCAGAAGTAGAAGCTTTCACAGACCCCTTCACATAGATATCACTCATCTGTTCTCCAGTAATGCTGGTTTCATCCAAAACTACATCAGTCGTGTTCCAAACGATCACCCGCAAAAAATATCTGACAGAAAAATTGAAACATGATTCTATCATCAGTGACAAACTTCAAGAACGTATCTAAAAACAAACATTTCTTCTTACTTCTTTGCCTTGCGTGGAGATATGTCAAAAGGTGGTCCAGGAAGTCCAAGACTTTTGGGGAAAATATCAACCCACATTTGAAGTCTTCCCTATAAAACACAGATTAGTCAATATAAATACAAAAGCAGTCAATCCAGTTGAGCGTACATTTACAACAAAACTGCTTTAGATCTGTAAAGTGTGTATCACAATGGCACAGGGAGAACCTGCTAATGGACAAAGTCCTACCTGTGGGAGAGATGGTTGGAAGCTGCTGTACAGAGTTCTGGTTTCAACATGTTCTGGAACCAGGCCTTGAGTTTTAAGTACGTGCAGAGCAATCCGTTCATTTGGAGGACCCAGGTGCTGGTGAATTTCCTTGTTTGCTTCTGAAATACATGACTATTATTATAATGCATTATTTGATGGTACTATAGTACTGCAAGATTTAACTAGACTAAAACACTTGGTTTAAAGGCTTTGTCTGGGGGTTACAAACTGTTTTTTACACAACTCTCTGGAATACTTAATTTTGTTGGTCAATTGCGACATTCCAAAGTCAGTAATTCCCTGATACTGACCACTAAAACCTATAACAGGTTGTGTGAGTACTTAACTGGTACAGTTTTTGTATCACTCCACTGCTTTAAAATAGCTACAAATGAGCTAATAAAAATGTTCTAATCAATTTGTCCAATATTTGTCCAAGTCCAATGAATTACTCATGTGCCAACTAGCTGTGTAATAAGTGGCATAATGCACATCCAGTCCGGTCTAAAATTAGAAATTTTGTTCCTGGTTTAGGGAACAAAAACGCTAAAAACGCTAATCCTGTATAAGTTTGTTCCATAACAACAAGTATGTATGCTTTAGGGTAACATGCTGAACACAAAAGACATAAAGCTTCAACAATCACCAAAGTCAGAGAGGCAATACAGTCGACCACCAAAGGTTAGTGTGTTCCCATTGTCCTCTGTCCTGGGTGGACTCAGTCCTTTCAAACGAGCATAATGCTGAAGAATCTGAGACGGTTTGAGCTGATCACGCCACTGGTTTGGTCCAGAACTATTAAATGAAAAGCACATTAGCCAATCAATGTCTCTCTCACTGTCCACAAGGAAAATACTTAGTTATACTTAAACATGTGGTATGGGTCTCACATGCAGTATGTCTGCGGTACACCACAATAAGCACCGAAGGAAGTGAGGAAACGGTTTTCCAAGTCAATTACCGTCTCCCCAACCTTCTCATCACGGGTGAGCAAGTCAAAGTCATAGATGGCGATTTTCAGGTCTTTTTCTTGAGGGAGGAAGCATGTCATTTCAAACATTCTGTTGAGACAGGAACAATTTTGAACATTTCAAACAGTCTGTCTATCAGTCTGAATAAATGATCAACTGTTTAGTAAATCTATGCCATCACCTTCCAAACACTGGGGAAAGAGTATTTGGTATGTAGTTGTCTCTGTCATCAATAGACTTTCTCCCCAAACTGATTTTGATGTAAGGATCACACTAAAAAAGGAAACAGGAATTTATACTCAGACATATTACTAATTTACTTAATTTAATTAATTTACTACACTGAAACCATGGTTAATGATAAATTACTTTGCCATTGTTGTCTTTGGGTTGAAGGTCAACAGCTTGGACAACATAGATTCGGACCACACACTCCTGCGGGACACTGTCGGGCAGCTCTCTGAACTGCTGGGGAGGAGGGTCCACTCCTGGGTCATCAGAGAGTGGGTAGACCTTAAAAGAGCCCTGCATACAAACACATATACAGTCATCATACACAATAACTACTGTCCCTTATTACATCATCTTGTATTTTGTGGGAACATTCTTAATGTTTCCGACATTTTAGTGACTACATACAAAACGTACAACAAACCTACTTCCAAGGCAATTTAAAGTCTACGTAAAATGCTGTTCACAATTCCTAGTGTTTCTTATCTAAAGACATTCAGCTAGAGAAAACACATGGTGGAACTTGACTTCATAAGGAATTCATTGGAATATTAAAAGCATGCCAAAACAGAGCCATGTGCTTGGACAGGAGATGTTGAAAACAATGTGACATCTGCAGAGGAAAAGGTCATTTCAGAGGTGAATCAAGTCATTACATTTGACAAACATATTGCTTTTATTTTGAATAACATGCACTGATGAATTGTGCCCAATAAGACCAGGAACATTAATCAAGAAAAATGATCATGTTTACTTAAATCATCAAGAGTAACTGAATAACTGCATTAATTGTTAAGCTGGAGCCATAAATAATCAATTTTTAGAACATAGGAAACCATCTTGCCTTGAATTCACCGACCACAGCAGGATCATCGTCATCACCATCGTTTTTCCCACGGTACAATTTGAAGGTTTTGCAGAAATCCGTAAAACCCATAAACTCCTTCACATCTTCAAGCTCAGTATCATACACCTTCAAAAAAATACAGAATATTATCACTTTATAAACTACTGCAATGCTACCAGGGCAAGTTTTTCAATCTCAAGACATACAGAAATGTTTAAAGACATCAGAAAAGACTTGGAAGTTTAGAGCAATTTTGTTTCAGTGGTAATAAATATATGTCTGTTATAAGGGAGGATCAAGAACTCACTTCCAGTGTGTCGTAACCTTTATCAAGGTATGGGCGACATTTCTCACGTTGTCCGGTAGATGCATAAAACTTACTCCACCAATCAATGGTCTCTTTTTCCTGCAGAACAAACAAAGATTATCTCATGCTTATTACAGAGCTAAACTATACATACTAGGAAATGATTTAGAACTACAGTACACTGTGGACTGCTGTCACAGAGCTTACCTTCTCACGCTGCTGAAAACATTTTCACACCATGAAGAACATACATAAAACAAATAAAAATGTATTGTTAGAAGTTCATAAGAATGAAAACGTATTAAGCATGAAATCCCATGCTTGAAATAATGTTTCAATCTAATAGGAAAGACAAAAACTTTATTTAGGCAGACATGAACTTACAGTAACATGATACAAATCACACACATACAAATAAACTTGGGCCAATAAATGGGTTGTTGTTCTTCAAATATAGGTCAATTTTATATAAATTATAAATATTATATTATTGAATTATAAATATAATTTATATGAACAAATATGTAGTTCATAATATAATTTATCATTTGTCACAAATTATACACATGCAAAAACAGTTTCATTTGTGTCCAAACAGATGTGTTGTTCTTCAAATATAGATAAAGCAGATATAAATTATTAATATAAATTAATTAATTATTAATATGTCATATTTTTAATTTAATAACACTATTTTAATAAATATGTAGTTTAAATCATGTCAATGTTACAGTATGTTTATACATAAAATAAATTAATAAATTTGCTTCACAATTAAACACCTAGCACATAAAGGTTAGAGTTAATTAGGGGTTAATTAAGTTGATTTGCTTTTAAAAGCAAACACTCAAATGTAGAATTCAGAAGGCCAAAATCACAGAAAAAAATAAAAATGTAATCAGTACAATGAATCAATGTAGGCTATGATTTCATACATAGCAGGCCAGCTGTACTGGGAAGTACAAACCCCCTGGGAAGTCAATAGCTGCAATTAGGAATGACAATAGTAATTTTTAATCAAAAGAATAAGAAATTGATTTCATTCCTGAGTAGATTTATTGGGCATTTAAATAGTTTAAATTGATTTTTCACAATTTAACCAATTTGTGACTAAACTGAAAACAGACTATGATCAGCCTGGGGATGTACTAACAAACTCATAAAATGAAGCGTGTAATTTCTGCAGCTAGCTGCACCAAACAGAACTGTAATTTGTTGCTGTCTGCGCTCATGTAGATGTTAACAGTTTGACTGCAAATGTACGGATAATGACCATTGGTAGAGCCAATGATTTTGCAGCAAGTATTCCCAAACAATGGTGAGGGAACAGGTTAATATTGTTGGTCAATTTTAGTGCTAGTGCAAACATTGTATGCTTCATTTTTAAATTTTATTGATATTTAATTGAAAAATTTAAGTACTCATACTATACATACTTGAAGTGGGCTAGCAGTGGTCATTTTGTCAACAGCAGCTGAGATGCCATACATAAACTGAAATTGGTTGAAAGTAAAAGCAAATTCACACACATGTTTGTACGAGTGGATTACACAGGCAGCGTCCTCTCCCAACATGAAATTTGCAGTACCTGAGCTTCCAGAAGAGGCTCTCTGCTGTCCTCAATGTTGACAGAAACATCTCTTGGAGTAGCTGACATTAAGGCCACTGCAGAAGACAAACTGATGAGACCTCATTCCCTCACATGCACTCGCTCTCAAATGAGAAGGTCAAATCAAATGTAAAACAAAGTATGTACCTTTTGAAGACATAGCTACGTCAGCTACTGCGACATAAGGATCACATCGAAACTCCTCCAGTGAATTAATGGTGCACTGGCCCACAACAGGCTTCCGGCCGAAGGGTCTGTGATCCAGTACCTTCAGTACTATGGGTGGAGTGTATATCTCCTCTTTGGGTAGAAGCTAAGGCCAATAAATACAATGCTTAAGACATATACAATACCATAAGCCCCAAAGATATTTGGAGACTCAAAGCATTTAGCACTTTGTTAACTAAAATAATTTGATGAAAGCTCCATAATGTAATATCAAAATAATTTATTTTATAAACTATTTGGATAAGTCACTGCAAAAATGCCTCAGAAAAGTCAGTTGTGAAAAAGCTCTATCATTTGCAGATGCCAGTAGGTTTGATATTAATGTGCTCACATAGATTTTACTACGGTATTAACACTGTATTCGTGTAGCTCTCCTGTGCCTTTATCCCCAGAGACAGTGACTCACCACTTTTAACATGAGCACATTTCCGGGGAAGTTCGGGCACTTCTTAATATTTTTAATGACAGCTGTCTGAACTGTCACTCCTCCACACTCCACCACCAGGCTGGGTGAGGTCACTGGGGCCAGCTGATATGTCTTCATGTTACGCAAACCCCACGCCAAAACCTGCAGCACACCGAAGCATACCAATGACTGCAAAAACACTTAATGCGAACACTGGGCTAAGATATGCCACTGAACTTTCGCCTCCCCTCCGCCATCTGTTTGAAATGAAATTTCAGGTTACTTTACACACATGAATGTAACATTAAGACATTTTCCGGGACAATCGCACCTGGCAGCTCAGATTTTAAATCATTATTACGAACTTACCCTTGTGAATAAAAGAAAGATAAAGGTACCACTTTAAACATTGTTCTGTCATGTACTTGCTCAATAACTGATTTCTGTTCATTTTTAATAATTAAAAACAGCTTTAAATTACTGTGATCCTTTAACACAATTTAGTGTAGACTGCATCAAGAAGTAAGTTAAATCCTTGATAAATACATGAACAAGTTGCATTTACATTTAGGCATTTGGCAGACGCTTTTATCCAAAGTGACTTACATTGCATTATACTACACATTGATCACTATACATTGAGTATGTGCAATCCCTGGGATCGAACCCATGACCTTGGCGTTGTTAACGCCATGCTCTAACCATGCCATGCTCTAGTCTTGTTGCGATACTTTTCACAAACAGGGTCAAACTGACCTCTATTGCGGTGAGCTGCACCACAGGACGAATCCCTTGGGGAACCATATAAAGTGTTTCTCCTCTCTTTGGTGGAACGAGGGGAAGTTCTGTCTCAGTTCCCTGGAGCATGTAAAAATGTAAGAATTATTAAGCTGTTATCAAGTACATACAGTTATAGGGTAAAAAACACCTAATGAATAATACCTTCAAAATAAGCTCTGCGGCCACTAGAACCTCCCCTGCAGGAATGTGTTTATTCATCACAGGCTCCCAGAGGAGTTTAGGAGATGCGTCCATGTTTGAGCTTAACTTCACCAGAGGCAGACATACGCTCCTGCCAATCATTTCATCTTTTCCCTAACACAATGAATACATAAATAAAAATCACAAATCATACACACTATGGGGACATTGAGTTTGCATACTTCATGGCTCATAGGCATCAGTGTTCACCATTAAATCAACTGCCAATGGAAAAAAAAATCAATGCTACATTATAATATATTATAATCTATTATTTTATTTTAATATTACATTTTGATTTTTGGAATTTCTGTTTCACTTTGATATTCATCACATTACAGAAGTAAAATGGCTTGTAAAAGCTGTTTCGTGCTGACTTGAAAAGACATAATGAAACAAAGGTGATATTCTCTATTTGAAATAAAGTGAGATCAGAAAGGAATCAGACTAACCACTTGATCGCTGTCAAAGATTTCCATAACCACTCTGGGTGGGTTCTGAGCCAGAGTCTGGGGATCACTGTATATCTCCACATTTTTAAAAATAAGCGTCTGATCCCATGTTGGGTTAAGGGTGCTTTTGATGGTCTCTGTTGTTTGGCTTTGATGAAGGAACGACACATGAATATATGGATCTGAAAGTTAAACAAAGATGATTATCATAAAACGGAATAATCAGAAAGTGGAATTCACATCAACAACATTAAAACAGCTTGAATACCTGAGAAACTATCTTTATCCAGAGCTGGAAGGTTTCTGGCCTGGTAAACATACACTCTCAGGTGGTATGAATACACTCCTGGATGAAAACAAAGGCCCAACATTAATGAAATGGCAATAGGGTCATATGAAAACAGTGCAGCATGCAATAGTTTGATACATAGAAAAAGTAATAAGCCAGTATTCTATTCTGAACAACTGTCCCTAAATTACCCACGGTCAAATATGCATGATACAGTCGGTGTGTTTTCTCCAAACTGTTTAACAGACACATCTGCTTTGGTGCCTTTATCTTCATCTTTAGATTCCATGTCAACTCCCTGTCAAACAAATCAACAGTGAGTTCCTATAAAGTCACTCTGTGGCTATTAAAGATCAGAAGTTTTAGAACTTAATGCTAACAAGCGCCCCCTCCAGTTTGAAGATGGCTGATGCGCCAAGTCTGTCTGCGGGCGCCATCTTTCTTCTCCAGCGGCGGCGCCTGAAAGTGTCAGAGGATTTCTGCTGCCTGTGGAACTTCCAGCCAATAAGTGATGAGTATTCCCAACCCTCTAGATCTCCATCATCCTTCTTCTACACATCCAAAAAGAAATTTTTATTTTAAAAGGAGCAGGTCTATACCAGTGACTAATTTAACAGATCTTTAAGGAAAAATTCTTTTTGAAAAATTTAGGATCAAACAATTAACAAGTTTCCATTTAAACAATAAACACTCACAGCAGATGTTGTTGCCCCAGGAATCTTTTTGCGAGGTTGGACCATTCTTCTGCGACGATGGACGTGGTACATCTTCTCAGCTGCCACCCAGGATTTGGGCTTATTATCAGGTGGAATAGTGACTCCATATTCCCAACCTACATTCGCAAACATCACAAGTAACACAGCGTATTGTTATACTTATTGTTGGAGGTTTTAAAATCTCTAACATGAGCAATTGTTAGAGATAATAGTTAATAGTTAACATCTAACAAAAGCATTAGCAACCTTTTTCATCAACAGCCCTGTTGGCATCAAAAGACCAGTTATCCTGCCACTGCCAGCTGTCAGGGCACTGAATCTCTGCAGGACTCTGAACCTTCTCTCCATTCTGAAAACACAAAACACAACACAGTGATATATATATATATATGGGGGAGGCGGGACTCCCGCATTACTGTCGTAAATGGTCTGTCAACCGACGGATGTGGTGCAATTGGTGCTTCCAGGATTGGTCACACCCGAGGCGATTCCCATAGTGAGATACCGAAGGAATGTTTGAAAGAGAACTGCACTGTATACTGAAATACTTCACTCTACTGACTGATGGAACAATGAACCTTCCACACACTCTACTGATCCTGCTAAACAACACAGCTCACAACACTTTCACTAGAAAGAGACTGACTGTCTGCATAATTATACTTTATATAGAATAAGCTATAGTTTAAGTTTGCCAGGTGCATTTACCACGTCAGTGTAGGGTTCAGCTGCAGGCTTCCATTCTCCTCCTGGGAATCTGGTCTCATTCTCATACACCTCATCCAGGAACTCTGTGTGCCCTGCATCAGCCTCAGTCAGAAGTCTACCCCCCGCCCAAGGAAAATGATTTAATAACTAAATTTTGTCTATGGATGCTTCCTACCTAAGTCATAATAGGTCTCCCATCAGGTCTCTGTACCAGTTTGACCTCTAGACACAAGGATCATGACTATGTGCACATTCAAGTAAATGTAATGTAGAAAACCTAGATATTAAACATTTACTGGAAAAAGTAAATTTTTATACACAATTTTAAGTCCAATGCCTGATAATGTGATTTTAATTACAATATTATCCAGGTAAGAATTTCAAGGTTGGTGATATTGTGGAATATTAGCTAGCTCAAGCAAACAAGTGAGCTTGTTTTAAGATTTAAGACACTTAAGACACATGAGAGACAGAGAAAGGTGTGTTTGTAATGTTTATGTTGGGAGAAAAAACAACTTACGATTTCTCTGGATCAACCTTCCAGTCTCCTTCCCACTGCCAGCCAACAGGTGGCATGAAATACTCCTGCTTTAGCTTCACTTTGCCTGTGACATCAGAGAACTTGCTGCGATTCAGCAGGCCGCTGGTGCCCCATTTTCCTAGAACCTGCGCCTGGTTCTCATACTGCCAAAGAAACCATTAGCAAACATTCAGCAAACTGAAGACTGTTACAGACCTTCTATAAAATACAAACATCTCAAAGCATTAACAATCTTCACCAATTCTGCAAACACGTTGAATGTCCCCTCGGCAAAATTATTGAACTTTTTCTCATCTACTGCCAGTCCAAGCCACATGTTCACACGAATCTGCACTGGAATCTTTGAACCCTTGTTTTTGTCCATGGGATACTGTTTGCAAACACAATAAACATGTGATCACTATGAAATCTAAATACTAAGAAAAATGACAGTTTCCATTCCTGTTAAAACAAATTACGGTTTTGCAATAAGGATGAACCAGAAACAAATCTTATTTCTGAGTACTGTAAATGCTATAAAAATTTAAAATGTCATTTTGGATGACAGCATGCTATGAACTCTCAGAGTACCTGCATGAAGATGGTCTGAGTCCTCCCACAGTATTGGCCACAGGCCTGCTGACTGTAGGATGAGTACAGTACATGATATGCTGGGACACGGGCATACGCGACCCTGTTCTCTCCTCGCAACATCCAAATGATCACATCAGGCATGCTGTTCTGAGGCTGAGAAAGTTGAGAATTATTATAAATTAGGAGTTCCATTTCTAATGTGTTACTTTGTTCAGTAATGAAGTCGTCTAAAGCAGTGGATCTCAAATGGGGCACCCAGACAAAGATCACAGCTCACAGGTCTGTTCTGTGTGGAGAGCAGGGATAAACGATGCTACATGCAAATCCCACATCTATACACAATTGTAATTTTTCCTGTTCAGAACATGCCATGTTGGGCCAATCTGTTCAATCTAATATGTTTGTTATTTCTTTAATTTTGTATAATGAACAGTTATGGTGCTGTGTTGGGTCACCACTTAATGTCTAATATAAAATCCTTTGAAAACTGCTGTGCTAATAAAGAAAATCAGACAGTTCAGCTATTTGCTGAGAAAGTACTGCAGCTCTAAATGTCTAATCCCAGCAAAACAACTGCATGTACCTCCTCAGCTAGCTGCTTGAGCTTGTCCAGCCAGCTTTCAATGATGTTCACACACTTATGGACATCTGTTGCCTCCTCAAACAGCTGTTTGGCCCCATCTGTGATATTCTTCAGAGACTCATCACGCAACTTCTTCATCTGAATATCCAAAGCTGTGAGATTGGACTTCCCCTCCAGGTCAGGAATTTTGCAACTGAGTACATGAAGATTTGTGCAATTGTAAAAAAATACATTTCTTAAAATACATTTCTTAAAATCTCCCATACTTATAACACATCACAATTAATGAATAAACTGGCATTATCCCACTTTATATGCTTGTTGATCTAAAGGTATTTACAAAAAGTACACAAACAATAATGCTGGTTTAGCAATTGTCTTTACCTGTTGAGATCTTCCAGTAGCTGGTTGACAAGTTTCAGCCAGAGTTCTACTAGTGTTGTGTCTGAGGCTTTGGACTGTATTGCAGTCTTTAACATACTGAGGTTTGTTTGCTGTGATAACAGGGAGATTTTGTGTTAAAAGTTTCATGCACAACAGATGAATTAATCTCACACAGTTAGTATAACTGTGGAAATAATTTTTTAAAGGCCTATCAGTCAACCCTTAAAAATACATTAGTGTAATATAAAAGCATTCACTTACCAAGCGGTCAGATATGTAAAGAATGATGTTCAATGAATCTAACCGATGGCTGATATCCTCCCAAAATGAAGTGACGGCAACCACAGGTTTAGTGTTGGCCCAGGGCAAGTAGTAGTAATTATTACCTGGAGAAATCAAGCATAAGAAAACTCAGTTGCATGACTAGTTATTTATCCCATCAAGCTTTGTTTGCATTCATCCATTTTCATATGTTTATCACACCATGCACTTTAAAGAGGTATGTATATATGATTTATTCCTTTATGCCTACATATAATTAAAGACTCCTTCTACTTCTACAGCTTCTCTCACATAAACTGTTGGTTTCCTATCAAGTCCAATCGTTTTTAATTGACCCTTTCATCACTAACGTTTTGCAAAGCTGCATTATTGTGACAGACTCAGTGTTCTGTGTAAAACGTTCTGTTAAAACTTAATCAGTCTGAGACAATAAGGGATCTTGTTGTAAGTAAATTTTAGCAGCTTGTTTCTGTAGGGAAGTGGTAGATCCTACACACAGAAAAATGTAAGGTTTGGTGGCTTTATTTAAGTTTGACTGCAAAATTGTTGATTTTTCAGTGTTTAGGATTGAGAGCATTTATTCTGCATTCATACTAAACAGGCCACATTTTGTATCAAATGGCATCATTAACATGTAAATGTGGGTGTCAGGTGCTGATGTATTATTCATCTGTACATTACAAAAGTTGTGCTGTTCAGAATGAGTCATTTTTGCAGCTTAGTTTCAAAAAATTTCGTTCTGGTCTTATAAGGAATTATAGTCTGTTTTCATAATACATCAAGCTTTTTTTTTATCTCGGAAAGATATTTTCAGCAGCTCACCATCAAACACTGCACAGCTGTATTGGGTGGTAGAAGCCAGAGGTTTGCATGTTAAGTCCATTTTGTTGCCATAGTTGCCAATGCTCACTTCAAACTGAATGGGCTCCCCAGGTTCTTGTATCATAGTTGCACTATGAAACATGGCACACAGACAGTACTTTCTTCTGCGCTGGTATTTCTATTCACAGAAAAAAATACAATATCTGTAAATAAAGAAATCCCATCAATATCAACTTTAAATGGAAAATGAATGAGCGCTACCTGAACAACTAAGATATCATCACTTGATATTTCTTCCACACTCTTCTCAGCCTTTCCATCAAGTTTAGTTGAGAGTTCCAACAGAATTCTGCCTCTGTAGGCAGCGCCTTCACCCTGTAATTATTCACATAGATTAAACTATTTAAAAGGCAGAATGCAATATAAACCTAGAGCTGTGGCCCACCTTGCCCAAATTCAGATCTTCATATGGGTCAGATAAGCTTGTGAACTCTCTCGGGCTACCATACAGATTAATATAACAAGGCCCAAACGTAGGCAGGAAGCCCATCTCAGATTGTCCAGTCTCTCCTGTGGAACAACACAAAGTTTCTTTAAACACTGTTTGCAACAACATTAGACAGTGAGAGCAAAAGACTATGATGGCGTGAAAGAGTGAGACAAAGACACAATGTGAGAGTGAGACAGTGAGGTCGGATGACATGAAGGGTTACATTGTTAGAGGGCCAATAAAGCTTTACGAACAAGCTTTATTCGACTGATAGTCAACTAAATGTTAAGTGGATAAAGTGATTTATTATGAAAGGCACAAACCAACATCCAGTGACACTTTGAACTCATGCTACATGTCACTCGGCATGCCAGTTACAGCAAAAAAATGGTTCTGTGCTTATTCTGATTTACAGAGTGTGTGCAAGTATGCATGTTTAGTATATAAAAGGAAGGTAACTGCAAACCCTTGTTAACACAATTTCAAATTTTTTAAAAATGTACTGGTTAAAAACAGTATGCAAACTGTGGCAAAAAGACTTTAATAGTTCATCCAGAAATGAAAAATGTCATTATTTACTGTCATGTCATTATACAAAGTACTACAAAAAAAATGTTTGTAGAATATTCACACAGCCCTTCATAGTGACACAAAGAATTTTCATTTCTGGGTGAACTGTGGACACAAGGGAATGCAAAGCTGGAACCAGCAAACCTATTCAACCTTTATATGCTGAAAATCCATATTCTCCGAGATCCTCTATTACAGAGAAAACACAAAAATCAATATATTATTTAAATACCATTTTGATTTTGTTTGTGCGTTGTGATATATATAACATGGGAGTGTTGTACAGTATACGTAGTGATATCTAATTAAAATAACATCAACAGATTATGCACAATTCATCACATTCACATAAAGCTGTGCTCTCATTGGCATTTTACCACAACTTTCAATGTGGCATAACCTATCAAATATCAGAGGTTTTAAACACTCCTCTTGCATTAATTACACAGTTTACCTTAAAAAATACAACATCTTTTACTTCATACTACAAAAGAAGTTCTATGTGAAACCATTTTCATAATTCCACATACCCTCAACTTCACCACCAGAGGATGCTATTTTGGTCAGATCCAGATACATGGTTCCTATGGCATCATTCCCAGATAGGCGATCCCTGAGGAAGGGGGGGGGGGAGATCAGTTCCACAGTATCAGTATGTAACAAACAGAAGTAGTCCAGCTCAGGGGCCTTGTCAGTTTTTCCACTGTTCCCAGAGCAGGCATGGTCTGCTTTACAGGGAGGAATGTAATGTGGGAGAGGGTGGGACAGCAGTGCAATGACTCATACTGCCCATCTGTGTCCTCCTCCCAGCTCAAACTCTAACCCCCAGCTCACATTACTGGGAATAACAAAGGGAAATCCCACAACAAGGGTTTGAAATGCTTGTATGCGCTGTGCAACCTTGTCATCTCATCAACACCACTTTTTAATGCTTACCAGTCAAATAAAGTCAGCTTAATTCTTTCACACATGGAGGGGAACTGGAAAACAAGTGAAAGATGTTCACTTAGCAATTTCAAGGCACTACAAAATAGACACTTGACAATACAGTACCACATAAACAAATATTTATTACTCCAGCATTGAAAGAAAGCTGGAGTAATTTTTTTACCTTGACCTGTAGATTCAACTGTTGGTTCCACTCTGGGTTTGCATTCTTCTCAATGATTTGTGTACAGAGCTTTAAGGACAGACATGTAAATGAGCAGACACAAAAGTCAAAGAAATAGAAAACTGGTGTGTGTGTTTGGGGGGGGTACCTTTTTGCCAGCAAACGAGGCCTCAACAAATGGATCAACCAGATTTTTCTTATTTTCATGACCCCCAAATACCCCCTTCAAAGTTTGGGTGATGGAGTCATCCACTAAAATCAAAACATTTACACATTAAAATGTTGTAAATTTGGGTTTAGTGTTTGTTTGTCCGAGTCTGTTGGCTTTGAGGCAATCTATTTACTTATGTTCCTAAGCGTTCAGTAGATATAAGCATTTTAAATTTATAGTCTTTCTCTTCTGGAAAAACAGACCCAAACATACTGCCTGTCACTAAATAGCCATAAACTAGCACATCATGGTTCACAGCTTTGATGTAGGCTATTAAGTATTTTAAAAAGTGATGAGCCTTCAATATGTCCTCCCCAAATTCCTACCTAATAAGAGAAGGAAAACTGTGCTCGTCAACCATTTCAAAGACTTTTCTTTCAGTTTGGAAACTCTATAGTTTACTCTATAGTTTACGTGTGTGTGTGTATATATACATATATTTATATATTTATCTAGCAGATGCATTGTGAACAAACTCATGTGGTATACTGTATAACCACATACAGGATGTTTGTGCAATAAATTCAGGTGATGAATGAGTCAGAACAACAAACAAAGCATTTAAATCGCCAGTGAGGCCTGAAATGAACCACAGAAACCACAGCATTGGTTCAGAACACTGAAATGAGTCGGTTATGATCCACACTGCTGTAAGCAGATCACATTTGGACATGATTGGAATTCTGTAATGAAAACACAGTCATACTCTGAGGGACGTCTTCAGCCCGGAACACTTTGAGAGCGAGTGTAATCCATCTGAGTGTGACACCAGCGGGGAGTAGCAGGTTACTCTCCACATCATCTTTATCATTGTCCTGTTCCTTCCTCTCCACCTGTCAAATACAAATGAACAACTCACACATCACTATAAATGCATTTACAGGACACTTCCACATGTCATAAACTCTACAGTGCAGTACTTCCTACAGCACAGTTGGTGGAGAACTATAGCATCACCTCAAAAAGAGGAAGCACCACAAGTATCATTCACAGAAAATTTCCTTTTCAGGAATATGTACACTGACACAAATCAGATAAGAATAACATACTGGTGGTTCGTCTCCTGTTCCGACCACAAACAGGCTGACTTTGAGATAACCCTTTGAACCAGAGCTGGAGTCATCAGGGTCATTTAGAAGAACCCATTTCTTTATGATACAGTGAGCTGAGGAGAGAAAACTTTAACCATCAGTATAACAACAGATTAAATGTATTGCATACCTTGAGACTATGCAAATATTACCTGGTTCATCATAGACATAGCCAATATCAAGCTACAAAAGGACAATTATATCGTAAGTTCATTTATGGTTCTGAAATTAAAATATTATAATAAGACTGACTGGATTTTACTGAGATACCTTGAATTCACCCATGAGACTGTCTGCTCTAAAAGAAGATGCATTATATACCTGTGAAAAAGGAGAAAATATACTATATATTCTAAACAGTATTTCAGGGTACTACTACTACAACAAGACCTAAATATAATCTGGTAGAAGGAAATGTTTCCTTAAAAATATGAATACTAAGAATGATTTTTCTTACCCGAAAACTTATATGTTCATCAAATAGCTCAGACGGCAACATGTTGACATTGTAAAAAAATATCTGTAAAGAATGACAAACTGTATTCATCTACATTTATTTAGTTCTCTTTAGATTCTTTAGGTGTCTTTTGAAAAATTACACTAGCATACAGTAAAACAAATTTAGGAAATATGTACTAAAAGCCACCAGCAGTAAATGTCAGCTGTGTACCTCATCAAAGTATGGGTTATTTCCCTTCTTGATCCGTGTCCTGTGGGTTTCTGCACACACATGCACCTTGACCACTGGTTTGATGTTATTTCCAGACAACTGACGCCCTTCAATCACCCGCACACGAATCTTAACAAAAAATACTTGCTTAAATACTACCAGCAACATATAACACATTCAGTATGTGAAATAAGACATTAAAATTATTATTATTGTATTGTAATTGTAAAGATGATTGAGAAGCTACTGTACCTGAAAGTCCTGTGGCTTATTGGCTAAATTGTTACGTTTCCTGGTTCGAATCTTGAGTGTTGGTCCAGACTCACCAGGGGATATGACAGCCCCCCCACCCGAATCAGTGACGTCACCCACCACATCCCCAGCTGCTCAAAAGATTCACACAATGCAGCATCAAATATTACACTCCAACATATGCAGATATATATCCATAAATTTAAAACGAATACTTTAATGGTATTCGTTTTAAATTCGTTTAAGCATTTGAGAGAATCAGTATGATTCTCTCAAATGCTTTTGTGCAACCACAAACTATCTGAAAAAGATCATTTATCCGTATGCATCCGTTGCCTTTCAAACGATAAATTTCAGAAATTATCATAACAGTAAATTTATAATAAGGGCTACATCTTAGATATTAGCAATGATAACCTGATAGCTGCCATAACAATCAGATGTAAATATAAGAAACATAACAGCAAACACTTTCTGTATAACACTTCACTGCTCACCTGTGTTACCGCCCATACTCCCATCATTCGGGTTTGGTACAGCTGCATTAGCTGGTGGATCGTAGCCAATCACCATGCTGATGGTCGCCTGCACAAGCATGCAAGTACAGTAATTATCTTATACTGTACTGATGTGTCAATTACACTTTATAAACACTGACAGTGCATCAATATTGACAGAGGTGCTAGAATCCTGAGGGAGGTTGACAAATGTCTTCAGATGTTTTTTTATATTGATGTCTATTTAAATTTAGGCCATGACAAATGCCTGTCAGGTTAATTATCTGTGACTAATAAGTGGTGTGTATATTTTCCCAATGTTTAAATGCTTCTTATTATCACAACTTATTATGCAGAAACCACTGTAAGTGTTAGTCTCAGACGACACCCACAGAACATCCTAATCTGACTGGCTAGCTTTACGCAAGATGCGCAAGTAAAGGGAAAGTTTTGTAAATGTACTGTAATTAGAGACTTGACATGATTTCTGCTATTTTACTGCATTTTCTGTGCAATCATTTTGTGACTGCACTATTAAATATTATGATTTTTTAATTTTTGCACTAATTGGGGGAAGATTTTAAAAGTATATTTAGGGAGCAGATTTGTACAGAATGAAACAATTTAACATTTTTGTTTTACATTTTACTTCAAAGCAACTTTTAATCAACTGTTTCTCAGCTTGTGTGTTCCCTCAGAATAAATTTGGTTATGTTGCTAACACTACACCAACTGAATTCAAGAAACACCTAAAAGCACAATTTGCCAATACATTTAATAAACATGCAAGAAGCAAGGATGTGTAGGGATAAACTCTGAATGCTCAATTTCGGCAAATCTCTCTTCTGTTTATAGCAATACTGTCTGTGTCACTAGATTTATTAGATGTAAAAAAAACACTCACTCCTATGTTCTTGCCACTTTCATCCACTAGAGGCAGGTTTTTCACAGGGAGAGACTTTACTTGACCACCAGCAAGATCTTTCAAAGAGACTTTTGCAGACCCAATTAACCTAAAACAAAAAATAATTGCAGAAATATCCTGTGGCTAAGCAGTTTGTCTCTGTTAAGCTTTTAATTAGCATTAAAATGATGTCCATGCTTTTCCCCATGCACATCATTTTGCAAAGCAGAAGATAATCACACTGTTTTAACTGTCTTGTCCCTGTTGATTAAAACAATGATTGTGTTTACATACAAGTGATAATTCTGATTAATGTTAGAATTTGGTCACGTTCCTATTATGTGTACATATGTAAAAAAAAAAATTACCCAACTGTCCCCCACAACAACAAAACTGAAGTGTGTTAATGTCTGTTATCTTTTGAGAACAAATGCTACTGTACTCCTCATAACTGACAAAAAGCATGAAGGAATGTAAACAAAGTGCAACTTCTGCAAACATCAAACATAATAATATGAGAGCCAAACATCACATTCACATACAGTTGCCAGTACAGAACAATTTTTACATAGTGATTTAATATATAAACTATTCATTTAATATCTATCATAAACATAATACAATTACACAAATACAATTATATATATATATATATAATCCTCATTTAGCCAACATTTTGGTAAATTTATATCCGCACGTTTCCAGATATATACAAAAATATTCTAGCAGCTATGTTGAAAATATTCTAATAGCTATGTCCTTCAAAATTCAACAAATATATAAATGTAACTTGATATGGTCTAAACATAGTCAATGTTACATTATGTCAATATAAAGATGGACATAGCCAAATGTATAAAATTTTGTACTCATTTCACCTGAAGCTTCTAAACGGAGATGCTTTTGAACTGGCAGTACCACTCCTAAGCTACACACTTATTTAACTTTTACTATTGAGGTCACAGGAGAGATCTCCTCCAAAAGCAAACACCACCTACAGTTAATGTCAGTTTAACAGCACTTAGATTAAATATACATTATAAACGTTGAAGTTACGTTTTATATATAACTCCTGAAAACATTTAAACATTAACATAGGTGGTTAACAACAACAGGAATGAAATCATGAGACATAAGCAGGATAAATTTCTCTTAAAACTTTTTTAAATTTCAGGATAAACCTAACTTTTGATAAAACTAATTATCAGTAATTTATCAGACAATTTACATAGAAATAAATATTTCACAGAACCATTCTAACATAAATTGCAGCATTGAATGGTTTCACAAACAATTTACACAGATATTATATCTGATGGTATTTAATAAATAAAGCCAGTGGTATTTGGTCTCTTATAATATAATTAATTTTTAGGGAAAACTGCTTCTAAAGTAACTCTTACACTGAGCTTTCTAACTCCACATTAAGCCAAAGCCTGAGCTACATGTACAACGATTGAGAAACCTGAAAACAACTTCAGACAACTCTTATAAAAAAACAATATTGTTTGTCATTAAGCAACACTCAGTGGCTTTAACTCCAACCTGATATACGAAACTCAAAACAAGGTTGAGAAAACATTTGTGCCAAAGCAAATATTTAAGGCAAAGTGAACCACACCCTTAAACATTTTACATCATCCCATTTCCTTTTGAAAAGGTTTTCTAGGATTCTTACCCTGAGGTAATTCTAAGAATGATTAATACTTAATAACCTCACTAGTAATTATCAAACTAACATTCTTTAAACATTTTCTTGGCCTGCCAGTACTTCAACAAATACAAGGCAGTGTTTCAATGGCATAAAAATGCACAAATATGTTGAATGTGTTTACTACATTGCGGGAGCAGTCACTGGACCAGATTAGAGTCGTGATGCTATTAATTTACCATACATTCTCCAACCGAACTGAACTGCTACATTCACAATAATACTTTTGTTCCAAACAGCCAAATGTGTGTGGCAACATGGATCATCGTTACCTAGGGTCTGGAACATGAACACCCTATCACAGAAACCTAGCCCTGACGTTTTCCCAAACCATGAACCTCCCTTACAGTTCAGGGCTAATAAGAATGAGGTTACACTCCTCTTCCTTTAACCTCACATCTGACTGGTTGATAGGAACATTATTCCACAGCCAACAAGGATGTTGATCCAGAAACATTTTTTGCATAATCATGGTCACGGTCCTGTGTGTGGCTTTATGATAATGTCTGTTATCTTTTGAGAACATATGTAAGTGTATTCCTCATAGCTGACAAAATAAAAAGCATTATGAAATGTAAACACTGAGTGCAACTTCTATTGTGCACATTTAAAACTTGAGAGGAAAAAATGACATGAAAGGCAAACATCACATTGATACAGAATTCAACTCCCTAGATTACCCAAATAAAACTACTACATAGGGATTTTATTCCTAAACCATGCATATTTCTATTTTTCAATTTAATTTCTAGCAAAAATAACCAATTTTATTAACATAACAAAATTACTCATACCGTGATGCAAGTGTTACAGCTCCTATACTTCATGGCTGTTTAAACTAAAATTTACTAGCTACGTTTCTAAGATACAAGCTCTATCTACGAGCAACTCCATCTCAATAGAAAATATCTCAGAGGAGAAAACATTCCGCCTAATATTTCATAAGTTATTTAAACAAAATATTTGGCAACTAGACGGCACTTGAAATACCAATGATAAAAATGTGTGGGTTTGTCACTCACAGAGCAATTGTACTCTGTAAAGATGCATAACTACTACAATTCTGACATGACTGATTCTATTTCAACACAGATACAGCATATCAACACCTGTAGAAATACATCAGTAATTATGTAATGATGTTATTAAGACATCAAGCTGCAAGTTTCCATGCGAGATGACAAATGTACAGCACTAATTTTCCTTCTCACTGAATAAGAGAAATATTAAAATATTTTTTATACTCACTCTGACTTTATCACTGTCACTTTATCCTGTCCTAACCGCTGTATCTTCTATCAGCTGGATTCATTGAAAATATCTAATTAAAAATAATTATTATTTCAGGAAGCCAACATCACTGCTTCTCCCATGAATGTGCAAAAGAGATCTAGAAAGGATGTTAAAATTCAAACTTATTTGAAAAAAAAATTCTAATTTATTTCAAACTTGAAAGATTGAGTCCCCATTCAATATAGAGTAACTGCATGAAAAATGACTTTTTTCATGTGTTTCATGAAAGAATGTCTGTTATAAAGTTATAAAATTAGCCAAGGACAAAATGCTCATTTCAAAATGAAAATATTGTGTTTTAATCATACAAAAAATATTATGCCCCCATATAGTTAAAAATGCCTCTTAACATTAAATCCAGAGATAAAATGGGAAAACGTAATTTCTGACCCTGTCTGCATAGATCTGAAACAGCCACAAGATACTGTATAAATGACACTATTTGCATGTAATTGCATAAATGTAAATTTCAGTTGGAGCTGTGAGCCTCTTTGTTTAACACACAGATTTTCTTTATCCTTATTCTCAGGGATAAAAAAAATCTTGAATAACTGGAAAAGCATGTAATCTTTTGTCTTTTAGTCTAATGTGCTGAACAATGCAAGACCCTTTATTTCTGGTTACTTCTTACAAGAAATGCGTTTGAACCAGTAACTAACAATCATGTCTTCATGCAGTAATGTGAAGCAAATGCCTCTGTTCCAGCCCTCATGACACTGTAGAGCAGGCCTGAACACAACAGAGAAGGTGTGAGAGCTGCAGGGCATTATGCTGTCAAATGTGGTAATCAACATTCACTGCTTCTCTAAAATGCAGAGGTCAGCTTTAACTGTGACATCATCACCACAGGCAAAACAAGTAACAGAACAAGAGTCCAGTTGAGTCAAGTGTATGAACCAATGCAAAACTCTGCAACTTCTTGAAAGGCGTGTTTAAAAGTGGAGAGTTGATGCATTAAATGTCCATCTTTAAGGAAGACTTTAGTACCTAAGATGCATACACACAAATGTATGTTAAGTGTATATCCTAGGTCCTGGTACTGGTCACCATATGTTTCTTCACCATTTTAAATCACTAGATTATTTTGAATAGACTTCCAAATGGATATT